>QVRM01001405.1:0-186130 GCA_003439945.1 Dermanyssus gallinae
GCTACTACTACTACGATTACTATTACTACACGGTGACCAGCGTAAACAGTTGACTAATGGAACGGAAACAGAAGCTGATGAACGCCTGCCCAAATTATTTTCCTATCTTTCTCTCTCATCTCTCCTTCTCTCTCTCTCTATCTCTTACAAACACACTCTTTGTTTTACAGTCCCACTAGGAACTATCATTTGCGTTTGAAGCTCATTATAAAATACGGAGCTGGTTACCCGGAGCCTAACAGTAATGAAAAAACTATCACTGTGCCAGCAAAACTTATCGAGTTGTTTTTTACTGTTAACTCGTAACCGGGGCAGGGTGGTGAAGTTGTTCTGCGACTTTGATGTCATGAGTTGCGATCCTGATGCGATGCATAATAAGTAGAGGGCCAAAGACTTGGGTATTATATATATATATAAAGCTTTATCATGAGTACTGGCAAATACACTCGAAAACATACAACCTCTGTACTGCGAAGGTTGCCCAGGGGCTAGAACGAAGACCATGCGCTCGTTCGTCGAAAGAAAAATAAAATCAAGTAATAATAATAATATTAATAATAAAACATATATATGCATGCGCACACATCTATATTTATTCCCTATCACTTTAATCTGAATCTGCAAATCATAAGAAAATTCGCTTGAAAAGGCTATGAAACGCACCGGAGTCGATTCTTGGACGCTTTGCGTCTGAGTCACCGGCCACTACCTTCGTTTCCTGCCATATATATATATATATATATGCACGAATAGATATTCATAAATATCAGTTTGTGTCTCTAAGTATTACCCAGAGCTTTGTTGTTCCCTCCCCGAAGGTAATTATGGGGACAAGCCAGCTAGACACTCCTGTATACGTTTTTCATGACCGCGTAATATGATGGTTTGAATTCGACAGTTGTAAAATGCCCTTGATGTTCAATTGCCTGTTTCGCACTGAAATCAGTAGGCAGCTTTTCCTGAGTTCACCATTTGGCTCAGAGGTTCCATAAGTTGAAGCTTGAATGCCAATACATCGGTTGGCGACCTTGACCAGCGCTTGATGACTGTCAATTTTCCACTTTATAGATATTTGGCATCTAGGACTTTTTGATAGCACTCTGTTTCTGGAATCTCGGCGAGCAATTTAACACAAGGCCTTCGTAAATAAGGCAGTGCGAGTTTTTACGAAGTAGAAGCATTGTTTAAGAATGCATAGTCTTATTATATCAAAGAGGTTTTTATTCACCCCGCAGATTCGTCACCTCTTGAAAGTTGAATGGGTGTTCGTTGATCCAATGAAAAACAAAAGCCAGATTATGTACTTTTTTCTAGAGCCCATTTTAGGCAATCCAATACTTCTACATTGTATACTTACAAAATCTAGACTATTCAAATTAGAATTAATTTCCCCTTCTTTACTGTATAAGACCCATTCGTATCATTTTACCTGCATTTTGATGTTTTCAGAAAGCTTCGTTGTTGCGTCTCTTATTCCTTTGTGCATCCCATTAGAGTAAACGATTTTTTTTAACTATTCCAGCTTAGAATGGTTTCCTTACGTTTTCCTAGTGACAGAAGCAAGTTTTCATTTAAATTAGCGCAAGTTGAATACGAATAATTCTCTCCTGCTTTGACAAGCTGATCATAACGTTAAATCGCATTCAATGTCTGACTACGATTTAAGAATATGTAGTGAGAGATAATTCTCATACCACTCTACTGAGAAGATCTTGCTCTAACGCATGCTACACTTAGATTACATATAGGCATTTCTCAGCCACGCAAACGGCTTCACGTATTTGCAAAAGACCCAGTAATAATGTACCCTCCAGCCAACAATCGGTCTGTTGGTATCTAACAAACAGTACCTTTAATGATTAGTCACAACGCTGCTTAGGCTGGTTATACTGTTTTGCAGGCAGAGAGAAATACGTGTCGTGGGTATGCATTTATCGGTGACTCTATGGATTTTCGACCTTTTCCCTTCAAGATCTTAAGGGGCCCAGGTAAAATTACTGAGGGAGTTATTGTTAAGGTATACACGTGTCTCAGATTAGCCACGGGGGACCCACGCCCTGTATAATTTTTCCGGCAAAGGCTGTCACTGGATATACAACGCAGTAACGCTACGGCGGTGCTTGGTACCTTGTCCAGGTGGTCGACACCGGGTATGGACCAAGGGCTGATGTAGTTGGTCGTCACGTTCACTGGGGGACAATTTTTGCACTCCATTGTGAGTTAAATAGTCAGAATAATGTGTAAACGTGTTTATAAAGTTCAAATGTTACACCAAAGCTTTGTGGAGAAGGAGTGATTAGATAATGCTAAGTTGCTGGTCAGCTCACAGATGTAATTCGTTGGATATATATTTAAACGGCCGACGTACCCTTCCATTACCAAAGTTTATTCTCCTCTAGATTTATATTCAAGATTCAGGTTTTTGGATTCTAACTTAAATAACTAAAGCTGGCAATGGAGTTTGCTCTACGATATCTTCAAGCACGCAACTTTCCATGAACGTAACATAACAATCATTTTGGGCCATTAGTGAATTTCTGTAACAAGTTCATTTAATTTGGATTCTAGATAGATCTACCGATGATTCTCACTAGTGTAAACATTAAGGATTAACTAGAAGATAACTCGTTTTTGACGAGCATGTGCATAAATACGATAAAATGGCGTCAACCAACTGAACTTTCCGAGGCGGCCGGTAAATATAATTGTACATCTTCGATCACTGGACCCCTTATAAGCCCGATGCCTCATTGTTTTACTGGCGAAAAACGATTTCTTTAAATGGCGCTGCTATCAATATTATGGTGAATAAATATGTATAGATAATTAAATGGCTTGCCAAATTTGTCCATTATGGACACATGAACGTCGGTAAAATGCGACTGGTGCGTTCGAGAGAGCTTAGAGGTGCGAGAATTGGTGCCATCCTCCTTCACAGCAGACTGAACTGCCTTGCCGCTGAAACGTTCGGCAAACCTTGTCTAGCCAACTATGCCTAGTTATCGACACTGTTGAGTAGATCGTTATCAAATCTTGTAGTTATTATCGTTATTGTGTAAGTTTCGTCTCCATCATGGGGTGCGATAATACTTGTGTTCTTATGTAGGTTCTGTCATCTCGAGGGTTGGCGATAGACAACCCGACACGCATGCAGCTTAGCAGTGTCAGAGTCTTATGTAGGCATTGTTTTATTGTTATGTGGCACCGGCTATATATATATATATATATATATATATATATATATATATATATGCGGAGGTCTCTTGAGCATATATTGGTAGACATGTGCGCCGCAAGTGTTCATATATGCCAAATGCACGTGCGAGATTCTCTGAAAAGCATGCACTACTGAATCTACTAATCACTAACGACGATCATAACCAATAATAATCACTGTCTATGAGCCTGTGACGATGTGACGACACAACAAATCAGGACGATAGTCAATGCGCACGACTAATATTTGTATGCTCTCCTAGTCTGATGAGCATTCTACCACACCTGGAACGCTGTGTTAGCCTTTCCATATGCTACGCGTAAATTAAACAAATATTGCCGGCAGACTATGTTATACACTAGAAAGTGGCTCTGAGAATAACCGTACCGCTTTAGTAAGCATTAACTACCCAATTGTTTTCAATACATGTCAACGCAACAACGTTACATGTACTGCTTGGGCGTGTGCGTACACGCAGGTATGAACTTACTTGTATCGCATGAATTGTGTGCATGAAGCGCCACGATTGGTGCACCGGTTATGGTGGTGTTTATGTCAAATAGCCGCAGAAACGTCCGATCTGCCCAAGCGTTAAGCCAGCAGGCCAACGGGGCTTCCAAGGTTGGACAGAGCAAGGTCGGGGGTTGGGAAGCAGGAGGTTGGTGGGGGCAAACGCTCCGTTAAGCCGCGTCGTCGTTCTAAGCGACGACGCCTGTCGCAAAGGGCAGGCAGAAAGACACTGAGGATAAGCCGTGGAGAACGATGGGCACACCGTGGTGACCGTGATGTCGGCGTCGGCAGCCGCGCTGGGGTACTGCCGATGCTGATGACGGTGATGAGGATGCTGATGTAGGTGCTAATAATGATGAGGATGTTGATGCTGATGATGATGATGATAGTGAGAATCTGGGCTCGCTAAGCGATGATGGACTCTGATTATGTCTGCTGTGTCTTCTTACAGTTGTTGTGTTGTTGTTGTCGCCTCTTTGGCGACGTCGACGTCAGAAACGCGTGGAGGAGCACCAGCCAACCAGAGACAGGGCAAGAGAGAGAGAGAGAGAGAACTTTGAGAAAGGAGGGAGAGAGAGAGAGCGATCGAGGTATATATATATATATATATATATAATAGAGAGGGAGAAAGCTGAGTGGGCGCCCGTCAAGCAGGCGACGGTCACCTACGATCACGACGACGACGACGACGCTCAAACACGGCACGTCGCCACGACCACGACAAGCCGCAACGAACGGACGGACGCACGGACAGACAGACGGACGAGCGTCGGTCACAGCGGAATGGGGGGTGGAAGGGGCCCAATCGCGACAGAATCGACTTGCGAGCGCGCGCGCGCGGCAATTCGAATTTTCGAAGGCGGGAGCTTTCAACGTTACGCTCCAATAGTTCCACAAATCGTAATTACAGTTTCGCGGACGTTCGATCGTCGGGGGAGTGTTGCATGCAGCGGTTGCCGGTAGCCCCAGTAGCCGCAGCAGTGGCAAGAGTAGGAGTAATCGAAGTCATAACAGCAGCAGCAGCAACAGCCAAAGTAGTCACCATGGACGTCGTCGTCGTTGTTGCTGTCGTTGTCATTGTTGTTGTTGTTGTTGTGGTCATTGTTGTTGTTGTTGGTCATTGTTGTTGCTGTTGTTATTGTTGCTGCTGCTGCTGTTGTTGCGGTTGACGTATTCGTTGTGCTCGTAGAAAGTAGTACAGCGTTTTCCTGCACCTCGGCTCGTCTTCGTTAGTTTCTTCGGTGCTTTCTCTTCTGTTCCTCGTCTTCGTCGGGAGGAACGCAACTTACCTTCAACATGCGGCTGGCTGGCCAATCGGCTGGTCGGTCGATCGCTCGCTCGCTCGGTCATCCACTTCTGTCGCTGAAGCTGATCTTCAAAATCGTCGTCCTTTTCTTGGTGGTGCTATACTTTGCGTCGAGTCGAGTTGCCAATGGCCCAATGTCTCATCGTAGTCCTGCTGCTGCTGCTGCTGCTGCTGCTGGAGCGGTCACATCAGCAGAAGCAACAGAAACAGCAACAGCAGCAGCAGTGTTACAGCAGATTCACGATGGTCCAGTCGCTACGCTGCTGCTGCTGCTGTTGTTGCTGTCGTCACTGGCATCGTTGTTGTAGCTCTGGCGTAGGAGTTGTACCAGTATCTGGTGTTGTTCAATTCTGCTACCACTGTGCACTCTTCTGTCGAGCGTAGGGGGGTGGGTGGTTTCTCGGTCTTCTTGTGGGTAATGTATGCTTCTTGTCCATTTCCCTCCTCCACGCCGACAGCGGCACAGCAACCACAGAAGCAGCAACAACAACAACAACAACAATTGCAGCCACCACAACGCAAATGGCTATTGTAATTTGCTCTGCAGCAGCATTACGGTTAATAGCAGCAGTCAAGTCAATTTCGTACCAGCGCGACGCTCGCCTAATGTCCACACCCGGCTTGCCTATGGCTATCAACTGTCTGAACAAAGCAAACAGGTTGAGATGGCCCACGATATTCGTTAGGCAATAACTGGCTTCCACGTTAACCAGCACTTGTATAGCCATGCACATACGCATACGAATATATATGTATAATTACATCCATATGCATTCGCGTATAAAGGCTTAGAGGCATACGTGTATAGAGGCTTAGAGACATACGACGTATATAGAAACTTAGAGGCATAGGTATAAAGAAACTTAGACGTATAGGTATCTAGAGATTTACACACATAGCATGAACACATGTTCGCCCATCGTCACAGCCATGGACGAGCACAATAGGTTGCAGAACCGAAATCTACCGAACATTTCTACAGAGAAGCAAGTGATAAAAAGAAGAAAAACAAAATAGAAAGAAAACAAAAACGAAGGAAACGAACCAAAGGGAAGAGTGAAGAGCTTCATCGCTTGCTGCTTGCTGGATTGGTGGAGGATTTGCTCGTCGTGATGACACAATCTGCGCGTGGTTGGCCACCAGGCAAGCAGAACCGACCTGCCTGCAGGACAGGACTCACCGAGCGACCGATGACGACAAACAACAACAATAACGATAACAACAACGACGACAACAACGACGACGACAACGCCAACAACAGCAAAGACGACTCCCACATCCGGCGCCAACGGACATCTCAAGACGGTTTGCCGCCACGCCACGCTACACAGTGATGCTGCTTGCTGCTACGGTTGGGGTTGCTTCTGCGCCTGCTGGCGGTGGCGGCGGAAGACTTGAAGACAAAGAGCGAGGAAACGAACTCACGAAACCAACAGAGAAAGAGAGAGCACTGTCATCGCTGTCCGTGGTCGTGATTAAGTCGTTTTATGTAGCCACAAAGTTAGAGCTCAATTTTTTTTGGATTTGGGTATATATATATATATATATATATATATATATATATATATATATATATATATATATGTGTGTAACTATAACTGTAATGACTAGTGTATATGGAGTTTCGACGACAAACGTAATGAAACAGCCTCAACCACAATAGCAATGACAACGTCGATGGCGACGATACATACAGCAACAGGGGCAACAGCAACAACAACAGAAGCCACAGTGACAGCAACAATAACGGCAGCGACCTTATGCTCGCTACAGAGTTCCCAACGAAAGTTAGGACAGAGTTCCCAACGAAAGTTAAGCAGTAGTCAAATTAACTGGCCAAACTAGCCATACTGGCTAGTAGCAGTCTTAGAAATCGCTGTACCATAATAGTGGTTAACAGCAGCCGTAGTAGACGATTGCTGACAACAACAAAACAACAATATCAACAACAACAACAAAACAACAACAACATCGGCATCAACAACAACAACAACAAGATCAGCATCAACAACAACGGTGGCAGTGTTATGAGCACGACCGAGTAGCAGACTAAGGCACAGGTCTGTCTGTCGACAACTAACTAACTAACTAACCAACCAACCGACAAATAAACTGATAGACAAATAGACAAACAAACAGGCGGACAGTCGACGCCCACTAACCGCCAGCACCTCATGCGTCGTCTCCGTTGTCATCAACCTGTCTCAAGAGCCTCACCAATGAGATCACGCACGACGAATGCTACTATACACCCTGATGCGGGCCCACCATGCACCCGTCTGTGTCTCCGTCCGTCCGTCCTTATCCGTTTGTCTGTCCGCTGTCCGTCTCTCTGGGCGTTTCTGCGTCGGCTTGGAAACGGTATTTTTGCGTCGCCTGCAGCGTTGACGACGGCGACTCCGACGCTCACATGACGGCGACGACGATGATGATGATGATGATGGTAATGGTGTTCACAGCATCAGAACAACAGCAACAACAACAGCAACGGCAACAACAACAACAACAACGATGCAACAGGTACAGCGTGATCGGTAACCGTGCGCACATGTGCTGCTGCTGTTGCTGCTGCCGCCGCCGCTGCTTCGTACGGGCTGAACAAGTAGTAGCAAAGCCACACACATCACCACCAAGTAATAATCTAGAAAAAAACAGAGTAATAATATTAATAACAAATATTGCTAGCTGTGCGAAAACGTAACGTACGATGCGGCACCAGCCGGCACGTGGCTTAGACAAAGTTTTTTTTTATTGCGAGTCCTTGCCTAGTACTATTGCATACATAATATGCCATAGTCAGCACACTAATGACTGCCCGGTAGTAGTCACTTCAAGTGTCGTCATAGTGTTTAAGGCAACTTGGAGAAAGCCGTTGCCTCGTGGCGTCGACACATTATTAGGCATACGCCGATAGTACGTTGCCCGCGTCGTAACGTTAGCCAATCTGCAGGCAGCGTGCTTCCTAGCAACTATGATGATGACTTTCTGGTTGAGTACAGATCAACCAGAAAGTGCAATGTAACAATGTAAGTGCAATGATAGATACATCATGCCGCCGTGTGAACTGCTTCAAACCTTCGCGGTTTTGTCGTCTCCCCCGCCGCGCTTCCGCCGCTATAGGTTCTGTAGTGCATTGATTGTTCATGTTCCATGTGCGTCCTATATACATATAGTATATATATATATATATATATATATATTATTCTTTTCCCCTCTCGCTCTCCTTCCCACTGTCCAATTCCTTTGTGTGTCTCGTTCTCCCTTTCCTTTTCCTCGTGTCGCTTTGCTTTTTGGCGGTACTGCCGAAAGTCCACGACACAAAGTTGTCTCTGTAGTTGGCTGACAGACGGGCGAGCACACTGTGCGTACGTACGCGTGATGTGTATCATCTTAATTTAAGCGTCATCTAAGAAAAAAAGAAATCGTCCACGAAAAGAGCGGACGACAGACAACGACAACTGCCAGCGGATTGAGGCAAGTGCGACAGCGAAATCTGGACGAACCAGAGCACCGTGAACGAAGGACGAAGGCAAGGACCTGGGGATGACGGAGCTGAGTAAATCGTGGAGCTTGTGTCTGCTGCTGCTACCGCCGTCGTTGTTGTTGTTTTTGTTGTCGTCGTTATTGTCGTTATTGCTGTTGTTGTTGTTGTTGTTATTGTTGTTGTTGTTGTTGCCGCCATCATCAACCCCGTCATCCTCATCATTATCATCATGATCGTCGCCGTCGTCGTTTGTGTCTGCTCGTGAGAGGCGCATTATTGAACTTAATGTAGTTCTGATGATTTTTAGATTAGATCCGCCAGACAAGATTCGGCGAATACTCAGAGCAGCGGTCTGTTTGTTCGTCTTTCTGCCTATCCATCCATCCGTCCACCCATCTGTGAATTTGTCTCTTATGCCCACCCGTATCCCGTACGCAGTCAGTCAAGCTAGTGACTGCTGAGCGAACCATAGTGTTGCTAGCTGATTGCGCTGACGAAGAGAACCTGGCTTTTTTTGACTACCACTGCCATTGGCCAAAGCGCCGGTGCATCTATGCACTAGAATGTATCTATGTATTTCTGTGCATATACCTGTGGGAAGCCTGTGCGCGCGTTGAGGTATTGGTGTTGCGTTCGAGTGTAAATTAGAACGAATTCGACTATTCGACTAAACTGTTTTTATTTCTATGTCATCTATACCAATTAACAGAGATCACATGACTTAAGTGTGCCTCCTACTAGAGTCCCACACAAGTGTGTGCTGACATGTGTAGATGTATGTATCTATATTGTCGTGTATGTCCTTATCTTTTTATGTTCTATTTCATTTGTAGATATAACATGGTGCTACAACTGAAGTGATGATTTTCTGCTACAGTTTGCAGCCGCCCTTGTCGTCGGTTCAGAGCGCAGTGTAACCAAAGTATCATCGCCGTATCGACTGCGGCAGTGAGGCCAAGACACTTATTCAGACAGGCAAAAAGCAGCAAAACACTCAGTCAGCGTCAACAACGCTGCAGACCATGTTGATGCTGCTCGGCCTGTTGTTTTGACTGTTGTTGTTGTGTTGTTGTTGCTGATGTTGTTGTCAATACTGTCCATGTTGTTGTTGTTGTTTTGGCCCATACGACAAGAAACATTATCTAAATGACGGAATTAAATACATAGCTTGACTCAGGGGTTGAAAGCATATAGTCACTGAGGAGGTTGCCCAGGGGCTAGACCAGAGCTTGTGTGCTTGTTGCATCAAAACGAATAACCGTACGAAGTAAAGAATAACCAAAGGAACAAAATATGAACAAGTGTATAATCATATGGTATCACGGCATAATAATAATAATATATATTATTTAAAGACAATTTTATATTCATTTTTGTTTTATATTACCTCACTTCAAAATAACAGAACATTTCTTAAGACAGTGAAAGTGCAATTTTCAAATTGAAAATAGGGTACGGAAATTATATAGTAGTGCAATGATTTTGACTAGAGTAAAGTCAATTAAATTTAAAGCCGATATTGTTAGCAAGAGGTTAGATGCTTTGCTGGTTCGATGAGATACTCTGCTGCTGCTGCTGTGCTGAAGTGGTTGTTGTTGGCGCCGTTGCGGCCGGCTCTGGCGTGCATGTTCGGTAGAACCCGGCGAGGCGGTGCACTTGCGTGCGCCTGGCGACCGGAGGGGAACCTAGGTGCACGGGTTTGATCTCCGCCGTTACACATTTGTATTTATGGGGTCCGTCTCATACTTACGGTCGCACATTGCGAAAGCAGTTCCGTGGACGTCACATGTTGGCTGAGAGTCAGCTCGAAAAGAACGCTTGGCTTGTATGTTGTAGTGGCGAATCAACAACAAATGAAAACAGCACAAAAGAAGCATAATGACAAAATCAACAACATGAAGCATATGCAGCACACTACACACGTATCCGGAACGACAGCGCAGAACGAACGGTCAACGGTTGATGCAACAATGTCGGTGAGGCGCCGATAACACGAAAAATAGTCATACTAACAATCGAAACGCACCATTATTATCATCATCATCATCATAATCATCATCGTCGTCGTCATCCGCCGAGAGGCAACAATGATCGTTGTGACAGCAACCAAAAACAACGCCGACCGTATGAGTAAGCATCGCATCAGTTGTACTACGACAACGAGATCAACGGTCATCAAGATTACGTTAACAACAAGCCGCAGAAAACGGATGAAAGCCTACACATAATGTGCTCGTTCTAGTAGTAGCTACAGAAATAGTAGTGGTAGTAGTAGTAGTAGTAGAAGTCTTAGTAGTAGTAGTAGTAGCAGTGTTGTACCTGACCAACAATGCAGCGAGCATAGCAGCCATAGAGAGCCATAGTGCAACAACAATCACAGCAAGGCGCCACAGGATCGCCATCGACAGTGTAACCAGCAAGAACAGTAATAACAAAGTAGCGTTTTTTTTTGTGACACCAACACCAATAGACAACTGGATACAGCAATAGCAAACGCGGCAGCAGCAGCAGCAGCAGTAACAGCAACAATAACAGCAGATCGTGTAATGCCGGGGATGGATGAACGATAACAACACAGTAACAACAGCAATTTGTATCAAATGAACAATGTCAGAAACGCTATACAATGGCCGTCATTGCGGTGGCGCAGCGGCGCCCAGCAACAACACAGCAGAAGCACGACAACAACAGCAGAAGCAACGACAACAACAGCAGAAAGCAACAACAACAGCAGAACCAACAAAAACAACAACAGCAGAAGCAACAACAACAACAACATTTGGCACATACTTCAAACGAGGAGGAGATGGAGGTGGGTGAGGAGGGTGTTTAAGGTGTTAGAATATGAGCCCTGCAAGCCGAAAATCTTATAACGTCTATAAGAGCGCTTAAAGTAGAGAATAATATAGAGACACGGTAGGGAGAGCAAACAAGCAAAGAAGCTCATAGATCATGGTTATCCTTGAGCGAGCACCATTCGCACCAGTGGTTAACATAAACGTTGGCGATTGACGATGCTACAAGTTAACAATAAGCATTTTGCATCATCTTGTGCATCATTATCTGCACTATCATCATCATCATTATTATTATTATTATTATTATTAGCAGCATTTTGGTCATCTTTCGTTTGATGGTAGACTGGTGGATACTACCAGTCGAAGTGGTAGTAATAGTCGCAGTAGTGGAAGAAGAGGCAGTTGTGCCGGATCATGAAAAAAACCAAAAAGCAAATGAGAGATAAAAGTGTGACTTCAATACAAACTATAGACAGAGACGCAACGTGCACACGCGGCGGATAAACACGTCGCGGCTGTGGCAGCGGCTGCTCGAGGCTGCTGCTGCTGATGATGTCGGTGATGATGATGATGATGATGGTGATGATGATGATGGTGATGGCGGTGATGATGATGATGATGATGATGAGGTCAGACACAGTACAGAGTGATGGTGGTCAATGCTTGTTCTATGGCGGGTTGGCAGGACGGCAAGTTGGTAGCGGGCCTCATTTTGCGCACAGACGAGGAAAACTTCACTCTCTCTAACGAAAGGAGGGACCGCGCACAAAGAGAGAGAGAAAGCGCGAAAAAAAACAAGAGAAAGGAAGGAAGCGAGGAAAGAAATGGGAAAGAGACAGGTGATCTAGAAAAAATAAAGGCAGTAGTGGTCATGGCAGCAGCAACAGCAACAGCAGCAACAACAACAACAACAACAACGACAGCAACAACACTAACAATAACAACAACAACAGCACCAACACCAACAATAACAACAAAAGCTCTGGCTAACGTTTGGTGGTGCTCAGTGCGTGCACATAAAATCGAAGCTGTATGTGAGCTGTGAGTGAGCAAGCGAAGTTGAAGCCAACAACTTCAGCAGCCTCGGCGTCAATAACAACAACAACAACAGTGGCATCTGCAGCAGCAGCATGTTTTGCGGGCATCATTTATCGCCGCGCCGCCGCCGCCGCCGACGACGTCGTCATCATCGACGTCTAAAATCACAAGCTTGCTTGAGAGCAAGAAATGAGATGAGATGAGTGAACGCGCCGCCAAGACGAAACGTGACGCCGAGACGCGTCGCTGCTTCACTCATTCATGCAAATGAGCTTTGAGCTCTGAGCTCTGAGCGAGCGTTTATTATTGAGAGCTTCATGTGCGGCGGTGGCGGCGCCGGCATCAGCGCCTGCAACGGCTGCGTGTGGTTCGGCCATTTGAAGGCAATGACGATGACCATGATCATGATGAGGATGATGCTCTGCTACTACTACTACTACTACTACTACTGTTGCTGCTGTTGTTGGTTCGGCACAACCGTTGGGAACTGCTAAATGGCCACTTAACCAGTGAGTGACCATCCATCTATCAGCCAGTCTGTCTGTCATTTCTGTCATGTGCAGCCACCGCTATATTTGCGATACTCTTCCACGATTTCCACTGCTCAGATTACCACAAGCATGACGACCAGCATCATCATCATCATTGTCATCATCAACATCATCATCATCGGCTTCATCATAATCATCGGCTTCATCATCATCATCATCATTATCATTATCACCCCCACCACCAGCAGCAGCAGAGGCAGAAGCAGGCCTGCTTCTACTGCAGCTGTTACTGGCTGGCTGGCGCCGATGGTGCTGGAAGTCCAACACCGTCGGACAAACACACAACAGACAGTGAGCGTCAACCAGCTGGTAGTCTGCCGCCTGAAAAAGCCTCCCGACTTAGCCACGCTTTCTGATTGGCCAATTTCCAAGTTAAGTTGTCCATACAGATGATATCATTTGGGGCAGAACGTCGGTCAGTTCAGAATTGCTTGCAATTCGATTGCGTCCGCTCGAAGTGCTGAAGCCACTGTCGAGCTGAAGACAGTGCTTATGTTGCTGTCGCCTCGGACCGCATTGCCGCTTAGGTTCCGTCCAGCAGTAGTTAAAGTAGTATTAGTAGTAGTAGCAGTTGTAGTGTCGAACCCGGTGGCTTGGTGCATTCCGCCTGCGCCTCGCAACCGGAGGAGACACATAGGTGCGCGGGTTCGAGCCCCACCGTTGCACATTTGTATTTATGGGGTCCGTCTAGTGAAGCAATGTGAAAAACAGTTCCCTGGACGTTAAATCTTGGCTGAGGGTCAGCCCAAAAACTTTACTTTACTTTTAGCCAGCAAGAGTTAACGTACACGGAACCGCTCGCGCATGGCTTCATAAAACGGACCTCAGTAAAGACAAATGTGCAACGGTGGGGATCGAACCCACTGCACTTGTATGTGCAGCGTCCTGTCGCAAGGCGCGAGCACGCAAAGGAACCTCAATCCACCACAAGGCTCGACGTAGTACTACTTGTAGCTGATATAGTAGTAATAATGACACATTTATCCTGCAACAACAACAAGACATTAAGTTATCTATATGTAATCTATCTATCTCTCTCCCTTTCTTGCTCTCTATTAAGCTATCTGTCTATGTATCTACTCAATGTTGCTACAAACTACAGTGCGCCAAAATAGCGCCACAAACGCAGGTGAGAATGAAGACGCTTCTTGAAAGCATTCTCGGACGAACGCTAACGTTTTCACGTATTTCAAAGATGGCAGTCATTGTGGTACCAAGCGGTCAACCAACCAGTCAACCAACAACATGGCGGCGGCGGCGGCGGATGTAATGCTTTTCCCCATAGTGGGGGCGGGGCGGGGAGGTGTTACCGGGGGTGGCGAGGGGGAAGGGGAAGGTAGGCGTAGAAATGAGGAGAAGATTCATATCGGACGTATGGACGGATGGTCGTTGTTGCTGGCTGTTTGTCGGTGCGGTATGGCTCATATCCGCAGTCTGCAGACCGACGAGCAGGAGGAAGGAGAAGCAGCAGCAGCAGAAGCACAAGGATAAGGGATAAACGAAGTGATTGACAGAAGGCGATAGGTGGGAATGAAAAGTAAAAAATTGTTAAAGGGGGAGAGAGCAACACACACACACATATATATATATATATATATATATATAAAGAGAAAGAGAGAGAGAGGAGAGTGCGCAAAGGCAGGCATTATGTGTTATGATGCCATCTTTAGTGTTGGTTCGTCGCCGCCGTCGCCGACGCCGCTGAAGCCGTAAGCGACAACAACAACAACAACAGGAGAAGAAGATCGTGGCGGCGGCCATAACCAGCCAACGGGCCGGCCGGTAGCTCAGCCGCTGCACTGCGCTACGGATGATGAAGAGCGCCAGAGCGAACGAAGGAGAAGCGAGCTTGATACCAGCCAGGATGACGACGACGACGACGATGCGTAATTATGGGTTGCGGCCACCTCCTTCTTCCCTTTGGAGCCCTTTTGCTGGTTGGCCGGCCAGCCAGTATCTTGTTGTTGTTGTTGTTGTTGTTATTGCGTTGGCCGCCATTCAGCATTAAAACACGGACACAAACATGTATATATATATATATATATATGTGTGTCTGTGTGTGTGTGTGAGTGTTGTGTGCGTACATATCACGATTACTTGGCTTCAAATGCGTTAACTGCTGCGTTCTCAGGATATTGTTTAGGCTGTCTTTGTGTTTCTGTGCGTCGCTATGTCTCTCTGTAAGTGTGTATCCGCTCGCATAATGCGTACGTCGGCAACATCATCGCCACCGCCGCCGCCGTCATCGTCGTCGTCGTCGTTGTTGTTGTCGTCGTTGTCGTTGTTGTCATTATCCAGCATAATCTTTGGCCACCAACAAACGTGCTACACACCTCTCTAATTGTAGCATTTGCTCCAATGCACGAGACATGCGTCACAATAGATCACGACGCGTTGAGTTTCGTCTTTCTGCCGTCTTTAAGATTTGTTGAGATCCCTGCTGCTGCTGCTGTTGTTGTTGATGCTGCTGCTGCTGCTGTTAATGCTGCTGCCACTGAGGACGGATGCCATAAGCACAACGACGAAAACAACGACAGTACGAACGATTACGACAAATCTAGGGAGGCCAACGAACGACGATGACGACTACGTAACGTACGTAATACGGCCGGACTTCGGCTGCGCGTCGTCTTCGATTGGACGCCGCCTCTCAATTGGACTTCGTCTCAATTCGTCTTCTTTTGACAAAACCTGACTATCGGATCGGGTTGATTGAGGCGGCCACAGGTGATGGCGCACGGTGCCTGCGCCTGCGACACTGTTGTTGTTGCTGCTGCTGCTACTGATACAGTTTTTCAATGGCTGGCCAGTCCGAAAACGCTTGACCGACCTAGTGGAGGAACAACGAGAGAATATACACACAGTCACATGTATCTGTCTTATATGTATACATACATATGCGTATGTGTACATACGTATACATCAATTTAGATCTACATCGAATAACGTCACAGAGAGATGAGACGATGGCTTCTTCAAATGATGATGATGATGAAGAGAAGGAGGAAAAGGTATCAAACCGAACCACCTAAGCAGCAGCAGCAGTAAGTTGGTCAACTGCTAATGGCAGATATCTTTAACTCTCGAACGAAAATGACGCGCCAGCAGCCCTGCAGCAGCACCAGCACCAGCCGCAACCCAAGCCTATATCCTGCCTCAGCAATCATAGGTATCCGTGTCCACTTCACCATGATGTTCGTTGAGCTGCGCGAGCTCACCTCAACGGCTGAGGCGGCGGCGGCCGTGACATCGTGTGACGTCGGTTCCCCCCCTCCCCCCCCCCCCGTCACGTCTTCAACCTCTTTACCGGTTGCAGTTGAAGTCGTGGGGGCGCGGCGGGTGAGGTTGGCTGGCGAGCGGCGGCGGAGGGCTGGACGACGTCGTGAACATCTCCACCCCCAACTGACCGGCGCCGTCAAAAACAACCAAGCATGGTGCAGCACTGAGAGCGCGCGCCCCAGAGAAAGAGACACGGCGCGCGAGAGAGCGAGAAAGAATGGAAGGAGGAAGAAAATGAGGGAAGTGAGGGAGAGAGAGAGAGAGAGAGAGGGGAGAGAAGATCGAGAGAAGCGAACCAGAACGAACGAAGTACCCCATAATGATCTCAGCAAAGCAACTGAAACCGACCGGGATTTGCCCTCCCTCGTCGGGCCATTGTTGATAACAGGCTTCGAATCACAACAGGCCGGCAATATTATATCATCTATAAGTTCGTGGCCAACGACGACGACGAAGTTGCCGTTGACGTTGTTGTTGTTGTTGTTGTTGTTGTCGTCGTCGTCACAGATGACGGACGCATCACGGTTTGTCCGATGAGGTACTTACTTACTACTTGTCTCATGACTATGACTTAGACAACGTAGACTGGTGGTGCTGCTGCTGCTGATGATGATGATGATGATGACGATAATGACGATAATAATGCTCACCGCTGTTCATAAGCACAAAAAACGCGTGATCTCAGCTGACAACTCATCCAGCGTTCAAATGTCGATTAAACTAAGCATAATAGTGATTACACAGGAGCGGTTCGTCTACACACACACAGACACACACACACACCCAGACAAGCATGCAGCCGTCCCACAATTACACACGTACATACATATATAGAGCGCCCCTTTCCATATGTGGTCTGATCGTCTGTTTTTTCCTCATAATATTACGCTGAAGAGCTTATTCCTTATTGTCTTCTTGTTTATTGTGGTATCATCATTACGTGGATATATATATATATATATATATATATATATATATATATATATATATATATATATATATAAGAACGTTAGAATGGAAACGGCTCATTTGAGAAGACGATGCGACTAAAATGCACTACGCATTGTCGTACCAATTTCAGCTGTATTCAGCCAGCTGGGTGTTTTTGTACCAACTAAACTCTATGAAACTAGCAACCTGGCACTGTATGTTTAGGCTAATATTCATTTAGTGTATGATATGGCGATCGAGGCTAACGAACGTCTAGCCGAACATTGCAAAATGCCAGAATTGATCAGATTTGCACTACTCGTGGGGGAATTTCCAGTGCTCGACGGCACGCCAATTTTGTGGTTGGGAGGAACTAAGTTGGGAGCTTCATCTATGCACAGCAGTTACAGTACGCTAATAACAATAACAACAGCTCTAATAACAACAACAACAACTCTAATAACAACAACAACTCTAATGACAACAACAACAACTCTATCAATAGCAACAACTTTAACAACAACGAACATTCGTTCATTCGTCCTGCCCCCGCCATCGGTGGGGCGTCGGCGTCGCTGTCGTCGCGTCTAGTGGCCGGGGGGGGGGGGGCGGGGGGGTGCGGATTTGTTGTCGGGGGCCAGTTGGTCAGAATCACTGTCTCTTTGCTATTGGTAACCGTGGTACCGATGGTTGACGATGTTTCGCATCTTTGTTGTTGTTGCTGCTGCTGCTGTTGTTGTTGTTGTTGTTGTTGTTGCTGCCGCCCCTGCCGGGCGAACGCGACTACGACACTGTGCCACCGTCACAACTAGTATACGGAGAGCACAGCCACGACTACAACAACAACAACAGCAACAACAACAAGCAAGTGGCGGCCACGGCTACTACCAGAATGGCGGCGTCGGCGGCTGCTGCGGCTGCTACCGCCGCCACTGCTACCGCCGCCGTCGTCGTTGTCGTGGTGGAGAATGAGAACGACTCAAACAAGACATTCACCTCACTGTACTGTGACAACTATAGACGCTGCTGCTGTTGCTGGAGAGCGTGGCGGCGGCGTCGGCCGCCCAGTTGTACCAGCTCCAGCAGTGGTGACTTAGCCGGCGACTGTCTCCGATGGGCGGCGGCTGCGGCGCCGACGCTACCATCATCATCACCATCATCATCACCATCATCATCGTCGTCGTCAGCATCATCATAATCACCAACAACAACACCATCATTGGCCGCCAGATTGCTTGTTCGGTGATGGTTATAATTTTAGATAAATATGAAACGAAAAACATACACACACAGACATACGATATAATATATAGACATCCAGTCACATCCAGTGCACACACACACACAGGAAGGTAACGACAGACAGGCGGCTGGACGGACAAACACCGCAGGTACACACGCAGGCACATACAGAAACACACATACACACCAGCAGGCGGGAAGGCAAGCAGACAGGCGAATAGGGAGAACGTCACATCAGAGAATTATCGTTGTTGTCGTTTGCGCCGACGTTGTCACAAATGAGAAGGGGGAAAAAACCGGGAGCAAGAGATGGAGGGATCGAGCGAGCGGCGGGAGACAGAGAAAGGGGAAACAGCCACAGCCACTAAGGCCGGCAACTCTGGCATAGAATTAAAGGGAACAAAGCAAACGTAGATAGAGGCAGCGAGAAAAAACTATATACAGAGAAAGACGAATGGAGGAGAGGGAGGGTATTGGGTATGTGTGAGTGCATACAAAAAAAATGTATATATATATATATATAGAAAGAGAGAGAAAGAGAGATGGAGAGGGAGAAAAATCAGGGGGATGAAAATACCCGAAAAGTATAGAAAAACGGACAGTCTGAGAAGGAAAATGAAAAGTCTACGAGTAGAGCGTAAGATATATGTGACAGCGAAAGAGCGTACGAACGGCCAGGACGTCCCTACGACGAAACACCGGCATAGAGCATGCATAAAGCCAGACGAATACGTAGCCGTACTCGGAGTTGTGCGGGTAGTACTCATACTAGCAGCAGCAGCAGCCGCAACAGCGACAGTAGTAATAGTGGTAGCAGCAAAAAAGTAGGCAGAGGCACAGGAATGACAAGAAGTGGACGACAGAACGACACACAAAGGAGACTTACACACACACACACACGTACAAGCTGAGTCGTTGATTTGAAGCGCCAACCAAAACAAAAAAATGCCCGAAAATGTATTTTTTAGTCACCGACCCAAAGGGGGACGAAGAGAAAGCTAAGATCGAAGTAGAAGAAGGAGGACAGCGTACGAACGAGATGAGAATTTCGAGGGACGTCAAAATTACAGAACAGTACCGAGCGCGAGGACAATCATGGTGGCGGGAGTTAACGTCGGAAGAGAGAGAGAGAGAGAGGATAGAGAGAAGGAAAGAATTAACAGAGGGAGAAACGACGACGGCAACAACGACAGTCAAGATGGCGCCGCTGTTACTGACGACGACGACGACAACAACGATGACGACGACGACGCTGCCGCTATCCCGCGCGTACGGTCGCCCCCTCAAGCTTTTCTTTGTCGACCGCAACCGGTAACATCAGACAGAGTTATTGTTGCTGTTGTTGCTGTTGTTATCAGCTGCAGCAGGACCGGTAATACACACACGTATACATACATGTACATAATCACAGCCGTACCCGTATCCTTCAGCTCGCGCAAGCGCAGATTGCGTTGCCAACAAACGATCGCATAGCAAAGCGTAGCCTCTACAATAATAATAATAATAATAGTAATAATCGGTTTTTGAAAGATATCGAAAAACGTGCGGAGTATATTACGGCCAATCGACGTGAAGCGATGTTTTTGAGGCAGATGATATCATTGGTTGTTCTTGTACGCGGTTTGATATGCGTTTTGATATGTGATGATATGAGTAATGAGCCTACACGAAGCTTTACGGTGTATATATATATAATATATATATATATATATATATATATATATTTAAACGTTTATATATATATATATATATATATATATATATATATATATATATATATATATTATATATCAAAATTACTTGTATTTTAGTCTATATATTAATTTATAGCTATTTGGTTGATCAAAGTCATCGGTGCCTGATCGCTACATTAAGTCACGGTGTAATGTAGTGCGCAATCAATGGGGCAAGGCTGGTACGCTTTGGATCACCCTGATTTGTACCGTCCTTTTAAACCAGCTATAAATAAGACATGAATAGATAGATTTGTTATATATATATATATATATATATATATATATATATAAGTTGCTGAGCATAAGTGGCCTTGTAGACATCTAGCAGGAGAAAGTCTATTAAATGCATGCTTTGTGCGACAAAGCGGCGTTAAATGCTTACTCGATAGTTACATGGGTTGTGGGTTTTGCCAAAAAATGCAATAGTCTGCTGCAGGCGGCTTCGGCGAAAGTGATGAAGTTTTAATGGTTTTTCCTAATCACCGCGGACGCTAGTCGTCGAGAGAGCGTGTATTGCATAAAAAGAAGCATCGAAAAATGTAGGAAGACCCCTCCAACCCCTACCCTATAGTTGACGAGTCACTTTTACATAGTTTTTTGCGCCCAACATATATCCCATCTCTCCGGAATCGGGAGCTGGCGACAAACGTCGGCAGCCATGCGCGCCTACAGCGATGCATTTCGTAGCAAGAGATCATTACATAAGCTTTGCACTATGACCACCTTGTTTTTTTTTTATTGAATATATGTTACAATCATTTTCAGCGGAACAACTTTCGTTTTACTTCGCTGAAGATGAAGGTTCTTTCATGCGCTCCGTTTATAATTGTTCCCTTCTAGTGTTGGTTTCCAGTCGCCATTCCATCTCTTTGTCGGCTCACCCTTTTTGCTCGTTGTCTTTCTAGTTCGTTTTTTTATTTTATTGAAGAGTATTTTATATAAATTTGACAGATACGATAGCAGTACAGCATGTAAAGATATCAGATTCGTTGGGATATGGAGTAAGAAATCCGAACAGAACTATTACTTTACGACTAAATGGTACTGTCAGATTACATTTTTTTCGTATCCGATCGTGCAATTAGTAAATCTATATATATATATATATATATATATATATATATATATATATATATATATATAGCGTCTCTTAAGCGAACTTGATGTTACGGCGGTAGTACACCTTACACAATACATTAGGCTCCTTCGAGAAAGGGTCATCCACGGTAGATGGCTATATTTCATCGACGGATATATTTTACATACATTCCTTAAAATCTGCCTCTATGCCTTATTTAAATGCTTACTATTATATACGAATGAACAGAACCAAATTTAAATAGGAAAACAGCGTAATACTTGCCACAGCCTAAAATACCCCAGGTGACAATTTGACTCCTGGGCAACTTGGAGGACTCGGTGCTGTGCGACTTTAGAGCGTTTTGGTGGATGCCAGCAGACCAATAGGTCCTAGTTGATAATTGCACGTAAGACTGGTTACACGTCCATTGTGTAACCAGTCTTACGTTCATTGAATGCAAATAAAACACGCTTTAAAATAGCAAGGAAAACATTATTATTAGTGTCATAAGATTATATTAGTAGTATTGCTGTACCTTAAAATATCGTTTCATATATATATATATATATATATATATAATCATGCCTTAGAAATAAAGCAATATTATTATTACAAGGTTATAGATTCTAAACCATGTTTTTCAATACATTTAAATAGAAATCCAAATGTCGATCGGTATTATAATAAGCAATATTTTTAAAACAATTTACGAACAATAATCATAATAGTAATCACAAAAACAGCAAGTACTACTACGAAATGTTACTAAATTATACATACGTGTCTTCTTTAAAGGCTAATTTTTAACCTCCTTAGATAAATAAGGGCACATGCTAAAATTCAGTCTATTGCGGAAAGCGTGCTTGCGTTACGGTTGAATCTCCGAAAGTAAGCCATCTAATTTGGATCATCCGAACGTCAAGCGTCAAACAAAGTCGCATCCGTGAAGACGAAGTATGTGCGCAACACAATGCGTTACGTTCAGAACATGTCAACGTTTAGAGAAGAGCAGGGAAAATATGAGAAGAAACATAATTCCTCACTGCTGCTGCTGCTGCAGCTGCTGCTGTTGTCGTTGTGGTTGGCGGGTACACGCTACAGGGGCGGTAAGATTGCTGAGGAAATCTGGCCAGCGTCGTTGTCGTCGTCGTCATCATCGTAGGAGTGCGAAGCCCGGCAGGGAGTGTTGTAAAGCTTTGACAATGACAACAGCAACAACAACAGCAGCAACAACAACAACAACATCAACAGCAGCAGCAACAACAACAACAAGGAAGACGACGGTGATTTCGTCACGAATGATGAAGACGGCATTCGCGCTTCGGATCTGAGGCGGATTTTTTCAAATAAGATTTCTGAATTGTGGTGTATAGGGCGGGTATGGTGGATCAGATCGCAGCACGGACGCCGACTCTGTGTATCGCTTGCCTTCTCTCTCTCTCTCTCTCATCCTCTATCTCTCTCTCTATCTCTCTCCCTATCTCTTCTTGTTTCTCTCTGCCTTGGTGTTCACTCAGTCTGCGGTTGGTTGTCGAGAGGCGTTTTGTGCCGCCGCCATCGCTGCTACCCCAAAGACGACGACGTCTTCGTCTACGCAGACGATGACCCGGCTACGGGCCGACTTCAAGCACGGCGACGACAGCGATGGCAACGGCGGCGACTTATTTGACTTAATAATGGCGGCTCATTGTTTGTCGTTGGCGATCGGGATTGGGCGTACGGAGCATGCATGTCGGAGACGAACACAACATAACATAACATCAGCGAAAGACGAGAAAAAGAAAGGGTCTAAAAAGACAAGGAAAACGAGTGACACTGGAAGGCGAAGTAAAGTGAAATAAGAATAATAATAATAATAATAGTGGTGATGATGAGGACAACAACAACAGCAATAACAATGACAACAACAACAACGGCAGCAGCAACAACGACGAAGACGACGAATGTAATAATAAACAAGGCATACATAAGCAGAGAACCGAATGTCTACGGGGAATAAAAGCAACGCTTTTTGGACTGCGTTTTCTTCCATGGCACCATGGAAGAACAGCGAGCTCAGAAGATGGTGGTGAAAAGATGAAACAAGCAGTAAAGTAAGCATGTGAGATGGCGCTATGAGGTGCACAAAAAAGGATACGCTAGGAGGCCGTGGATAACAACAGCAAAAAAAAAGCTAACTGACAGATCTGCGCGATTAAATCTCTCGCAGAATCGGCGGGTGGTGCTGTTGTTGCCGCTTCTCGGCGGCCAGACCTCAAAGCAAATGAGACCGACTCCTATTACTGCTAATGCTACGACGAGTGCCAGGGCAGCTGGATAGCCCGTCGACGTTCCATCACAAACAGCGCAGACCCTTGTCGCAATATATGTATGACAAACGCATATTTTTACGTATGTGTACGTAAGTATATATATATATACATATATATATACATATATATATATATATATATATATATATATATGCATATATATATATATATATATATCTGTTGGACTCTCCCAAGCCCGTTACGTAAAAATCCTAATGTGGTCCAATCGGGTGCCCGAATCGTGCGATGCAGTTGTTGAAGATGAATTCTAGACAGCCGACAATATGCTTCTTCCTTCACGTGTAGTTCATTTTTCTCCGGTGGTTTATCGCAATCTACGGTCAGCCTGTGGTGACGCTAAAATGTTAATATCATGAGCATGAAAAAGGAACGCGCGAGGCAGGAGAAAGGACGGCAGCTCGAATAAGTAGAACAAGAGTCCTCTGCTTATATCGTGCGGCCTCGGAGGGCGGTAAAAAAAAGTAACAGACAGGTAGAAATTCACCTAACTAGTGCCTTATTTGACACTTACATATTGACGATGCGGCCGTTTGTCCAATTGTGCAGCATCTTTTTATACTAGGGCAGCACAACATGAATCTGCCTTTCTGGGTGGAGGAAATGTGCCGGGTCTTATGGTCACCCTCGTATAGAGAAAGCCAAAGGCCCGATCAGGTTTACATGCGAGCACTGGATCCAATCGCTTGCTCTGTTGGCGCATATAAGCGAAACACTACGGACGATTCTTGACTCTCTTAAGCAATGTCCGAACACTGTCCGTTTTCTCAGCAGTAAGGCTCTTTGTGCTTAAGATTATTACGGAGCTGATATGTGGTTTTGACAGGGCATGGAACCACTTTACGTTGGCGAATAATAACCAGTTGTCAACTCATTATGCCTATTAAGCAAGTGCAGTAGGCATCCGACCGATGGTCATTAATGAGCCGGACTGGAGGTCAGTGGCAGTCACCTATCCGCATCAATTTTTGCCTAGAGCCAACGCATGGACCACCGTTAGCATGCCACTATGAATCCGTCGCCATATATTCGATATCGTATGCACTGCCCCTATGAACTAGTCATTAAAACCGAGGGAGTGCTACTATTGGAAGTCAAGCATCTGACCAACTTTCTATTTGTAAGAAAGGTACCCGCGTCACGGGGAAATACGTTGGAAAGAGAGCCGTAGTTACTTCTGCCAATTGTAATTTCTTTAATGTAATTATAGAGAGGGGGCGGATGCCTAAAGTCTGGCATGTCGTCTGGCTTTCTCTCCTGCTTAAGGGTAGGCATCGTGCTGACAAGCACTACCCAAGTCTCTACAGTGGAGTGGCGTTAGAGCACACACTAAAAAAGATTTCCTGCAACTGAACACGTGGCTGAACTAGAGCATTTCGAATTTAGGAGAGAGAGATCACGAGGAAGCCGTGTTGCAATACACGTTCTCCAGTCAGAAATCGAGCGAGCTGTGGCACGATCCAAAGATAATCTGTATGCAGTCTTTATTGACTGCGTTAAAGCTTTTGCCAAAGCCCCTCGTCATCTGCTGGTTGTATCATTCCAACGAGAAGTAGCGGGTGGCTCTCTCCTGAGTGTAATAGCAAGTTTCTTTGACGAGGGCATCTTATTGATAGACCGTGAGCGTGGCGTATTGGACATTAAGCAAATTGTGAAAACTCCGCAAAGGGACGCGCTATGACCTCGTCGGCTTCGTCCAACAGGAGAGCCGAGTACCTGTGGTAGTGATGTATGCAGATGATATCGTGGTTGCACATTGCGACCTAGACGCCATCAAACCATAGCCCCAATGGTAGAGGCGTTCCTTGCCTCGACGGGATACTTGAGATAATCTCCTGGAAAATTTAAACCATGAAATTCAAGCTTGGAGGTCGATTGGCTGCCAGAGACGTTATATGTTACTGTGGCCAGCCGTTATAGTTTGTTAACTCTCTTCCCGTATTTTGGCCTTCGGGTTAGTTACACGGTTTCTCCTTCTAGTTACTCCGCAGTAAAGCTCTTCGTGTAGAAAATTGTTCCGAGGTTAATATATGACCTTGACAGAGTATGGGATCACATAACACCTGGCAAAGTTCAACCAGCTTGAGAGATGTTTTTCATTGTATATGAAGCAGGTATTTTGTAAGTCGATGCGAGCAAGGTGCTGTTTTGTGCATCTCATGCTAGGCTGTGAACCAGTTACTGAAACAATTCGATTAAGGCTGAAGGTGCCGCCCACGGTAACATACGAGGGTTTTATTTTGGAGTGGAAAACAGGTGGGGAGTCGGGGGTTAAGAGGTATTTGTAAACCTTTGGGGTGGTCCTGCGCGGGACAATCGCCACGTATATGCCAAGTATATAGTGCATGGTTATCACTACTGTGATTGTGTGATGGTAGGTTCAAATGCAGCCTTTTACGAGAAGTACGAGTTGTGCATCTGCCGGTTCTGTCTGCAGATATATGCCAAGTATCATGCAGTGGAGTACAGAGCACTGGGGCGTAAATTGTTGCACTACTTCCCTCGTTAAAAGCGTGAAGAAGATATAAGGGCAACCTCATAAAGTGTATATTACACTCAAATTGAGTGGAATAAACAGCATTAAAATAAAGCAACGTAGATATATTTGTAGGTTGCTGAGCATAGATCTTGAAAGTATTTCTTGCTTGTGCATAACTATATGATGTTTCGGGATATCTAACACATACTGTGATTATTTTTTAACTCGTGCTGGTAGTACAGAATTTTTTACAAATAGGAATGTAGGAAACCCAAAACATGTCGGTTGCCTCCCAGAAATGTCCTAAAAACCGGGCAATGACTGAGCCCCGCTCAATAAAATATGTTCTAGGTTTTTAGTGCAGAACATGAGTAGATTCTGACTAAGTGAACTGTCCTGTCGGAACTCTGCCTTAGTAATTATCCAGTCCGGGTTATTCTTACAGTCGTTATGCACAAGTCAATTTTCAGTGTACACAACAGTTTTAGCAGAATATATATATATATATATATATATATATATATATATATATATATATATACATTCAACGTATATATAACACTTTTTAAAGAAAGGGTAATCATTTACGCACATGCCACACATGCTGCCTTGAATCTTGAAGTATTTCATGAAGCTGCCTTGAAGTTTTTCTCCACGTGCAATGGGGGTACAATAATGCGATTGTAAGTCAGGAGGTAACCACGACCGGGAACTCACATTTTCGGTCACACATAAATGTTTTATTGATCAATCTTTCGAAGAGTCTTCTATCCCGTTCGGAAAAGTGATGAACGATGACTTTTCAACCCAAAAATGTATGAAAAAATATGATATTGTGTTTCTCAGAATGAGGTACACTTTAGTTAAGTATTTTTTAATTAGCGACAGATCAGTGTATTTATATATATATATATATATATATATATATATATATATATATATATATATATATATATATGTGTGTGTGTGTTTAGGCGGTATTGTTTACAGCTAGATAGTATATTATACGTATAATTTCTCACTTCACTGTTATAGAAATAGCAATTCTGGCCTTCAAAGGGTTAACATTTTCTATTCTACCAATGCATTTGGTGGACATATGTCAGTGTTAAAAAACAGAAAACTGAGTCTCCGTTGGCACTTCCAGTAGGCAAAGCAGCTGAAACGGTCAGTAGCAAAAAATAACGCAAAATGAGACCACTGAAATCGTGTGCTTCATGGCTCCGCGAAAAATATCTGTGCTTGAATTCTGTCACCAGTATTGAAAGGAAATCACACAGTTGCTAATCTAGTGGAGTAAAAAGTAATTATACGGACGGCAACGCAAGAGACCCCTGTTGTCATCGGCATGACATCGATTTCGAATTTCGGCCAACGTGACAATTGTTAGCTTCGCGTCGTTGTTACTATGATATGACTTCAACGAGACATTACGAGCTGCACTGCTTTGAAGGCCGTCCAAAAAGAAGTTGAAGAAAGCCAAGTGGTTACTGTGGGCGAACAGAACAGCTAGGTATAGAGTGATATATATATATATATATATATATAACGATAAAGAAGGATAAATTAATACGCGCTTAGGTGTTCCATTTTCGCCTTTTGACAGCTAAAAGGCGACAAGTAAATGAGACGTCACCAAAGTTCCCTCCTGTCCATTTCTCTCTCTTTTTCCTTCCTCTCTCTGCGGTTCTCTCCCGTTCGTTTTCCACTCGATATGACGATGACGTGACGGTAATGGTGACGATAGTGATGATGATAATGACGCTGACGATGGTGACGGTGTTGTTGTTGATGATGATGATAATGAGGCATTCATAGATAGTTATAGGGATGGCGCGTAGACAAGGTGGCGAAATCATACATACTTCGGACAGCTGGCAATTATCACCTTCTTCATTGACGACGGCAATAACGTGCCTGTCGTGCGTCGGGTAAGTGCGTTCGCTCACCACAACCGTCACCACTATTTGGCACTCATGCCATTACCAGTTCAAGAAGAGAGACAGTGAGGGAGAGAGAGAGAGGCACAGAGCGGGAGAAAAAAAGCGTGAAGTGTTTGAGTATTCGATGTATTTTCGTGAAGACTCATCCATGAACGAGCAAACGATTCGACCAATCTTATTCTTGACGATGTTGTTATTGTTGTTGTTGTTGTTGCACACTACAATAAATCTCTGCCCGATTCGATGAAATAACGGCTAAATAATCCGGCGTCGTGTTGCTTCTGCGCAGGTGCACGCATATGTCTGCATAGGAACTAATGTAGTATGGTACAATTCATGCATATACATATAGATGTACATTAATGAGGGCATTTATATATATATATATATATATATATATATACTTCATAAGGTTAGTTTTCATAATTATTGATCTTCTTCACGCTTCCGGCGAGGGAATTAGTGCAACTCTAGCTTTACGCTGCGCATCCTGCTGCATGGTACTTGGCATACCTCGGCAAGGGGGACCGCCAGATGCACAACTTCTACTCCTCGTGGAAGGTGGCGTTTGAACATTCCAAGTAGTGATAACCATGCATTATGCACTTGGTGTGTGCGTGGCGATTGTTACGCAGTTGTTGTGCAGAACCAGATCAAAGGCGCCTGACCTAGAATACGTCCACCCTTACCTCCCGTCTGGCCTGTTTAACTTTAGCTTCCCACTCCTAAATAAAGCATTCGTAACGTACTGTCCCCTGTAGGTTCAATCTTAGTCGTTGTCTTAGTAGCTGGTAGATAACCTGACATGAATTACACAAAGCGGCCTTTTGCTCGCCTCATATAACAAATGTCACTATGAAGTGACTCCATACCCTGTTAGAATCATACATCAAGCTCGGAACAACATTAAGCACAGAAAGCGGACTGCCGAAAACGGACAGTCTTTGGACATTGTTTGCTTCCCCCTAAAGAGAGACAAAAGCCGTCCGCGCTTTATCGTTTATATGCGCTGTGAACGTCGTTTCCCGTATAATGAACCCAAACGCCTAAATAAGAGAAAGGGTTTACAAACTAGCAGTTTTGGTCGCAGAAACCATAATTTTTCTGGCAAGCCGTCGGACCGCACACGAATATTTTCCATAGTTTGATTTTCCTGGTGTTCATTGAAGTCCCTTCGAGACAAGGAACGCCTCTACTATAGAGGTAGTGCGCTTGAAGGCACCTGATCGCGATGGGCGACCTCACATATCATCTGCACACACCACTACCATGGCTTCTTAAAACTCGAGTCAGACGTAACTAACAAGCCCTCTGTAACACTAATAGATCTTCGAGACAGGAAAGATATAGATAAAGAATACTATAGAGATAGTTATGCGATAGAACATATATATATGGATATGCGATCACATATATATTATATATATAACTATACATATATAATAGATATACTAATATATATATATATATATATGATGGTATGACACTTACACCATTCGAGCGAGGCAAAATGCTGGTTTGGGATGCAACTGTTACCGACTCCTTAGCCCCTTCTATGGTCGGTGGCGGCGCATCCGAAGCTGGTTATGCAGCCCACCTTGCGGAGACTAACAAGTTGAGAAAATACTCATCACTCGGCTATTCCCACGAATTTTGCTCTCTCGCGTTTGAAACACTGAGTGCCCCTGGCGTTCGGACCCACCAGCTGATCCGCAAAGTCGGCGCCTTGTTAAACCTGTCATCCGGTGATAACAGGTCGTCGTCCTTTTCTCAAACAACGTCCGGATCTTGACATACAACGTGGACACGCTGCCTCCATTCGGGGCACACTGCTGAAGTGGTCTCGGCCTGGCCTCATCATCGAAACGGACACGTGACAGTCACAATGCGCTTACTAGTCTATTGTGATGCGTGTAACATATACCTAATGTATTATACGGAAAATAAACTTATATAAATGTAGTATAAATATATATATATATATATATATATATATATATATATATATATATATATAGGGTCTTTGAATAATCAGCTGGAATTATTCAAAAGTGGAGTGCTAGCAAAAATATAACCGTTGTGACTGGCAGTGTGGAACAAGGTTATTTTACGTGCTGCACGTTATACTGTATAGCTATCGGAAGAATAGCTCCCGTACTCGACATGAATCTAGCTATCGCCAACAGGCTTCAAAGACCACTCTAAGTAATATAGTAGCTCTCGCCGCTCTGCAGGGTTTTCCTTCGTCGAGAAGGACTACACTAAAACGACAGTACGAGCGTAGTAGCAGTTATTATTAATATTACTACTATTTATCATTACAACTACCTAGCTTATTATCAACAATATATCCTTCAACACTTCTTTACACTACAAATCAGACTAAATAATCCCTAGGTTTCTCACCTATGCTAACCTAGTTAACGAATGCATTAGAAAGAGCCCCATTTTAAACAATTAAAGTGTACAAAGCTATATCGTCCCGCGCTTCCCCACCTTATATACTGTAGAAATGCCCTAAAATTAGCCTATTAAGTTACAGCTGAAAAGCTAGAAGAAATAACGACGTGAACAGATATTTCTTGATATATAAATGTTTCATTTATTTACTTATTTGGTTTGTTGTTGTTGTTTTCGTCGTGTTGTGGTTTTTCTGTTGTTGCTGTTGTTTGTTGTTGTAATTTATCATTATTTTCATCATCATCATCACCATCATTGTTATTATTATTATCATTAATATTATTACTTAATAATTATCCACCAACAATTTACAATGAACACAATCTCTCGACTTGCGATCGGTCATCTCGCTGCTCGTGCTTCAGCTTCTCCTTCTTCTCCCCGTCTGCGTCGTGATCTTCATTCTTATCTCAATTGATCAAGCATAATTAGTTCTCATTAGTCTCAGTCAAGCAATGAATCATCATCATCATCATAATCAGCAGCAGCAGCAGCAACAGTCAATACAATGGATGGCCACACCGTAGCGCCGCTGCTTGCGTATTGTCTCCCCCGTTCGATTGACACCTTCACCTGGTTGCGCTTCTGTAACACCCCCGTCCCCCCCACACACACACAGACAGACAGAGAGGCGCCCCTGACGTTGGTGTGGGCGTCTACATGGCCAGCAGGCGGTCACTAAACCCCCGTTCTCTGACCGTTTTCTTTTACCGCTGGCCACCTAGTACATAGTTGACTACCAGCTACGCTTCGCATCGTATCGCACTCACGGACCCCTTTTGTTATTGGGGACCACTTACACACCCCCCTGGTTGTTGGCATTGTCGCTCGTCGTCGTCGTCACCATCAGCCACCAGCACCCCTCAACCACATTGTTTCGTATTGTTTTCGGTCTCTGTCTCGATCGATAGACAGTTTTGTGTCGTCCCGCCGTCCGATTATTACGATGGATCTTTTCCACTCTCTTGGTCGTCCTCTTGTTCTGTGTGGTTCAATAAGTAGATTTTTTTGCACATCGATCGGCGGTCGCTACTTGTCATCTCGAGCTCTATCTCCCTATGACTTGAATGCAGATGAGCGTATTTTTCCATCTGTTGAAGTGCTATTTCTATTACTACTGCTCTCAACGCTACAACTAAATCTTCCCGACCGCCCTTTGAGTTAAGTTACGACAGCAATGCGTTGTTTTTTGCTCGTTTGCATATACATATATATATATATATATATATATATATATATATATATATATATATATATATATATTTATATATATGCAGCAGCGCCGACGATAACTGATGTAGCACTTCCGATAATGGTCTGTATTTTTAAGTTTGTTGTCACTGTTTGTGGACGACTGTCTTTTCCCTCATGTTCTGTCTGTAGGCAGTTACCCACCTATGCACCACCCCACCCACCCACCCAGCCAACCAAGCAACCAACCAACACATCCACCCACAGATGCGGGCATCATCGTTTGCGACATTCGTGTCTAGCGCAATCGTACATAACATTCGTTAGCTAATTACCATTAACTATGGTAGCATTACTACTGCTGTGCTGCTGCTGCTGCTACAATCTACTACTGCGTCGCGTCGTTCGGTATCTGTTCGCTGTTCTATTAGAGTACGTTTGCTACTCGGTTTCTAGCCCTCCGTTACCGTATCTGTTCGCTCGCTTGCTTGCTTCCCCCCCCCCCCCCCTCCCTCCCTTCCTCTCATGAGTCCTCGACCACTGCCCACCCATCCCGATCCCAGTCCCGGTACCTAGGAACACTCGACCGATGCTCATATTCATTATCATCTTCATCATCTTCATCTGCATCATGATCACCATTCGTACATGCATTGCATGTAATTACGTTACATTATGTTGTGCTGCATACTTGACCAGGCGACAAGACGTCGTCGTCGTCGCCATTGTCGCGACTGGGTGTCGTTAGGTCCTCAGTGACAACGACTGGCCTTTATTTTTATTTTTCCGTCACTGTCGACAGCGTGAACCACCGACCTCTCCGAGCGCGCGCGCTCTCTCTCTCTCTCCGTCCCTCTTCTATGGTCGCTTGCGTTACCTAGTTATCGGTATTTCTGCGTTTGTCTCTCCCCGGCGGCAGGTTTGATTTGACAAATAATAAATTACACCTAACCTAGTATGCCATTCCTCTTACTAGTACTACTACTATCATCATCACCATCATTCGTGTATCATCGCCATGATAATTATCATCACCATCATCATCATCATCATTATCAGTTTATTATTGTCATTATGATCATCATCACCACCATCATCATCAACATATTAGCAGCGTAATTTGTATTACGCCTATGTACCTCTGGCCCTACGTACAACTTTCCAGTACAGTTTCTACTAGATATCTTCTGTCGAGACCTCATGTGCTTTCCCCTTCTCATAATTTGGTCTCTAACTCGGCCTCCTTAATTCTTCAAAATGAACTATATCTCTTGCCCGCTCTCTTTTTTCTGGATCTGTCAGTCGATTTACTTCGACTAGTTTCGTGGGGCATTTTTGCCTGCCGCAGCGTCAGCAAGCGGTGTGGTGGTCCATCGAGTTGCTTGCTGCATTGCTGCTAGAACCTAGATCATTGACTTTCTGACGATCTGTTCTTGGCTGAATGACAACGTACATGATATACTTTCTACTGGCTGGATGGCCGTTGCAACGCAATCGCCACATCGAATGCTGTTGATCCTCGGCTAGCTTCAGCTTGTTTACGACGGTAAGATCGGTAGTTAGAGAGAGAACGTGAGCAAGACAGAGAGAGATAGAGAGAGAGCGCGATGCGATACGGTAACACTGAGTCCGACTCCAGTCTTACGACGCCTGCCTGGGACGACACTGCGTGCTGGCTTCGTTGTCGGCCACTGCTCAATTTGATTGATTCGATTTCGAAGAGACCACCAAGCTACACACATTAACACGTGTGTATATAAATTAAATGTCGCGACGACGACGACGACAACAACAACAATCATGATAGTAATAATAATACTAATACTAATAATCATTGATAACAATAGTATTAATTGCAATGATCAGAACACTGACTGAATAAATACTTATACTACGGTGTATGCTGTTATCGTATGTACACATGTTCATGTAATCACTACTATATTATTTTCATGGATGTGCTGCTTTAATGTCATCATTGTGTTGATCGCCGCGTGGAATCGTCGCGTTATTATAGTCGTCGCCGCCGTCGTCGTTCTCGCAGCGCTGTGCAGTCGACAGATGATGGGTTAGGAACATCGGCACAAGAGGAGGAGCGGCCCTCCTGAGCAGTAATTCACGTTCATATGCAAAAGAATCTTTCTACGCCCTTTCGATGCCGCTTGATGGACGCGTTTCAATCTCTCTCTCTGTGTCTGTGTGTGTGTGTGTGTGCATCTCTGTGTCTATGAACTGAGTTCACCAAACGTATGTATGCGTCGTATTCTTCACCGTTTCGTTTTTCGCCATCGCTTTCAACCGTTTTCGATCTGCCTGTACAACTCAACCCTCAAGTGCAAGCGGGTGCAACAGATCGGCACGCGCAGTAATCGCTTCGTCATTTCGAGTACAAACAAGTAGATAGTAGATAGTAAAATCTTGCAAATATACGAACTCAACGCCATGGCAAATAAGAAACGGTCCCCTGTCTAACCGGCCATGGTGTTATGACTGTTATTTTTGTCTAGTTAATGTCGTTGCTACGTGCCTAAATAAGTAGGAATCACGCAGTCACGTTCACGTACGCCACAAACACGGTGTAATGCGTACACCGATCGTATTCTAAACGTAATACAGAGTAATATACCTCCTGTCGACGATATAAAGCAAGGCAAACCAAAACGACACCATACCACATTGCTACTTCGTATCACGCTGACGATGATGAAAAACTCTAACGTCTAATTTTGCTGCTAGCCGGCCGGATAATGTTCGTAAAGCGCTCAAAATCACAATAAATTTCGCTAAAACGCAAAAAACACCCCTCTGTTATTGATTTGCCAAATTACCAGCTCAGCAGCCCTTGTTGGTGGCCTGTTTTGAATACGCGACTCGCGAGCGCCTTTATTTACGCATGCCTCGTTCCTCGCGAGCCTATCACGTTTGTGTAGTTACTGCTATCGTAGATCTGTCGGAGGGAGGAGGAGTTCCTTGTTGCACCTCGACACCTTGATGTTTACGATAACCGACTGTACGTATATTCGTACGTAATTTGCGTTGCATATATATATATATATATATATATATATATATATATATATATATATATATATATATACATACGTATGTATGAATGAATGATTACACTCGCTTGCTATATTCTCGTTATGTACACGCATATACAACAACCACATACACATACGGGACCTGACCATCTCACTGGCTGGCTAGTGGTTCTGCTGTCATTATCATTGTTGTGTCGTTCGATCTGCGTAGCTCTTGGAATGGCCGTGCGGGTGCTTCTGCTGCTGCTGATGGTGGTGATTGTTCTAGTTATTACAGCAGCAGCAGCCGCTGCTGTATTTGCAAAGGGAGTAAGTATTAGCTGTTAATAGCAGTCATTGGTTGCAAGCAGCAGCAGCAGCCGCAGTAATGGTAGTTAGCAGTAGTAATCGTAATAGTAATAGAAGAAGAACGAGAAGGAGAAGCAGTGGCTGTGGTTGTTAGTACGTAGCAGTATTCGAAATCGCAGTAGTAGTAGTAGTAGTTGTGGTAGTCGTCATCGTAGTACAAGTAGTAGTAGTAGTAGTAGTAGAGGTAATAGTAGAAATCGTTCATATGATTCATATGACCTGGCGCTAGACTGCCGCTATTAGGTATTCACAGTTTGGAGTACAACAAGGACGACGTGTGTGTATGTTTGTGTGTGTGTGTGTGTTTGTACCTGTATGTTTGTTGGCTTTCGTAAATATCGACCGCTGTTATTGCCATTGACGTGACGTGACGTGTCTCTACGCGGGTGTGTGTGTGTGTGTTGAAAAGTCGCGCATGGGGTCGATTTCGATCGAGGACGACTGCAGCGACGTTATTAATCCTACCATATTTATCAATATATATATATATATATATATATATAGGGCCGAGATGCAGCCCTGGTAAACTAGATCTTAACCGAGACGGACGTCGTGCGCAGTGACAGACCGGAGAGAGAGAGAGAGGGAGGGAGGTAGGGGGAAAAAGAAGGATAACCGGAGTGAGCAGCCGGCAGCGGGACAATAATTCAGTCGACAGTCTCGACAACTCTCAAGCGCAATACGCACGCTAACACACCTATATATAGATAACTCAGACTGATATATTCGTACGTACGGACATAGCCTATCGTATATGCGTACACAAGAACTTACACACACAGACACACGCAACGCCAGCGTACATAGAAAACATATCGACGCAGCATCGTCCATGTTCGCCGCCACGCAATATCATCTCTCCGTCATCACTATCCTCATCATTATCGTCAATATGATAATTATTAATTATTGTTATTATTATTATTATTACTATCATCATTATCATCATTTGTCCCATGCCTAGGCAAAATCGGGCGGGCGGGCGCTTGGGGAGATGGGGGAGTTTTGCATCAATCGCTCCTCCGTACCGCTTCACGTCGTACGTATGATCCGCAAAGGCGACTCAACTCGCCTGCCGGAGGTAAGTTATGATCACGATTATTCGACTGCTAGTCGCCCAGGTTATCCTCATGATCAGCCATCAAATCTGCTAAATGGATAGAAATTGGACAATATATATATGGGTGGGCAGGTGAGTGTAAGGAAGGAAGGAAGGAAAAAGGGCTGTAGATTGATAGGCGTGATTGAGAGTGAGAACCTGCCAATAAACCAACCGCCTTAACGTTACTTCACCTGCAGCAAACAGAACCGCGGGCTCAGCATCATTACTATCATCATCATCATCATCAGCGGTGGCGATGAGTGAAACGAGTGTAGGTCTGTATGTAAATATGTATGTATGTACGTATATACGTATCATCTGTTAAATGTTGATTGGTTGGAGCGTGGAAGCCGCGAGCACATTATCATCATCATCATCATCATCACACGACTCTCTCTCTCTCTCTCGCTCTCTTTCGTGACGCTATGTACGTGATGGCATTTTGCGTCGTCGTGACATACCTGTACGATGGCCTCGGATCGTAATACTGAATACACAACGGGTATCTTCTATCTAAGTAGCATTTGCACGCTGACAGAGCGACGCACTGCAGTCCATCCCCGAATCTCTGATCTTCGTTATCTTCTCTCCCGTTTTCTTATCGCTATGCTAGTGTTTATGCTCAGAGGTATGTTAGCCCCCCCCCCCCCCCCGTCCCTACGTTAGTCGCCGAAAAGCCGTCGATTACGCAACTACCACTGGCACGATCAAGAGCGTCTTAAGCGTCGTCGTCATCATCGTTATCGTAGTAATAGTCATAGTAATAATTATTGTTCTTATTGTCATTAATATTATTATTATTATCATTCGCATTATTGGTATCGCTAATAATGTCGTAGCATATCAAATGACACACCAAAGATAGGAACTTTCGTATTTTGTGGGCGGCCTCCAGAATTGGAAGCGGCCTCGTAGTAGCATCATGGGTTCTGTTTGTTTCTGCTGCTGCTGCTGCAGCTGGCGCAGATTTTGCACCCCTTACCTCCCATAGGACGAAACCCCCACCCATTTCTCTGTCATCATCATCATCATCTTCTGCTTTATTCGGCATCAAATGTCACCAAGCGACCTCATCGCTGATGAACAGGCAATTGTGGCAACTGCTCTGATGCCGTGTTCTGATAGCTTAATCTCTCTATCTTCCCTCCTCCCTCCCATCGTATTTTTTCTACTTATCGATTCGCCTTCGCGTCTCAAATAGGTCAGGAAAGAGGACAACCCAAAAACTTCCCGAACAAAAAAACAGGCGAGCAAGCGCAGCAAACAGTTATGCTATGTTGACAGTGAAAAAATTGCACATCTTTTCTTTTTCATCCTATCGTAGTTATAATTCGTATCTTTTGTCTACTTTCACTAAGTATACATTTCTTAGTCCTTTGTTGCGCATCGGGAACACTATACGCTAGTCACTATGGTTCATTAGTTCATGATTCATTCAATCATTCGCTCATGGCCGGGCGAGCAGGCAGATAGATAGGTAGGCAGTCAATCATACACCTTAGACTTAACCTTAGTACTGCTGCTATACGAGGGGGGTTATCGTTGCTCAACGATCGTGGCCAATGCTCGCATTTTCCCTCTACCACCTCATTATGGTTACCCCTTGTCTCGCGCTCTCATCAATATATCTCTATCTTATCGTCGCACACCACGGCGCTCCAGCAACTTCTTGATTATACACTACAATGAGGAACACTGGAAAGTTACCCTAAGGGTGTGGAGCACGTTCTTCACACCTGCGTTTTACGTTAGCATCTAGCATCGACTTCAGTCTGTGTGGTAGTTTGCCTTTGTCACATACATTCGCGTCGTTAATTCGTTCGTTCGTTCCTTTATATCGTCACTACCAATACTTGTCACCATCGTCACCATGATGATTTTCATATAATCATTAATTATTATTATTATTAATATTGTTATAATTCGTGTTATTGTATTATTATTATTATTATTTAGCGTATATACACCACAGCAAGGCTCGCCAACGGGGGCCGTACTATGTCATGTACAGGTGTGTAGGTGGCCAGCCCCCACAGACGATTCGTAATAGTAGTAATAGTAGTAGTAGTAGTTGTTGTTGTAGTATTAATAGTAGTAGTAATAGTAGTTACTAGTAGTGGTCTAGTATTCTAAACGTATATCGTTTCTGGTTTTGTCACTTGGTCTTGTTCCTGCACTTCTGTTCAGCACTGCATCTTCGTTAGTCTTCTTCAGTTACGTTGTACTCCTCCGCCTTTATTCTTTTCTCTTCTTCTCCTACCTTATCCTGCCATAGTCGGTCTCAAAGAGTCTTCACGGCCGTGTCACTCTTCCTGTGGGCGCCCATGCTCCTGCTGTTGTTGTTGTTGTCATTGTTGTTGCTGTTGTTGAAGTTGATAATGTTGTTGTTGTTGTTGTTGTTGATGTTGTTGTTGTTGTTCTGGTTATAGGCTACGCCAACAGATCGCATAGGCGCAGTTGTAGGCGCCGGCACGCTTTGCTTTGTTACTGCAGATCGCTGCTGTTTCTTTAATACTTTCTGATCATGAGCGGGTAAGGGTGGGTGGGGTGAGTGGCTGCCTGTGTAAATGGGTGATATGATGAAGGCTAGCTAGAAGGATAGATAGCCTATGGTAATATTGCAGATATCGATTGGTCGCACTGTTTCTTGCCCGTGGTTGGTTGCAGTGTGAACGTTATGTTGCGTTGTCGTGTTACGGTGATGGGTGGTGCGGCGATGCCGTGCCGTACCTGCCCTGTGTCGTTTAGGATCAGGCTGTTGTTGCTTTGCTATCGTGGTACGCCACCACGTGTGTATGTTGATGTCCGGCTGTATGATCGTGGCCGTCATTACTATCATCATGGTTACCATTATCACCTGGTTTCCTGCTCATCGGAAACTCACATGCTGTGAACTCGTTGCTCGTTCAGCGGTGGCGGCCTTCGACGGGAGGGGCGGGGCGGGGCGAGGCTGCCGGTTCGCGACTTCACGGTTTCGAGCAGCCTCTCCGCTAGTGCACGCATCATCCTCATCCTCATCATTATGATCTTCATAATCGTCACCTCCTCCTGAGTAGTAGTGTGCTGTGTTGCCAGTGTTGTGTTGTTAGTAATTCGTTGGTTGATCGTTGGTGATTTATTATTAGGTGATGTACCTGCTGCGCCACACAAACAATTCGTCTTGATTCTTCGTGTTCTTGTGTTCGTCTTCTTGATGACGTTTTGTCGATGACACTTATAAATAGTCCACAGTTCGTCACACCCGATTCGCGTCGTTCGCTAAAAACAAAAGGTCGTCCGGCTGGCGGCTGGTCTCCATGCTGGCCTCGTTCGTGTTGTGCTGGGGTTCACTTCAACGATTAGATGATGCCGTTGTTGTTGTTGTTATCATCGTTGTCGTCGTCATTACCTTGCCTTCCGGCGTGTTCCGAGGAATCATGGTACAGGGGGGGGGCCGACGAGTGGCGATGGCGACCGTAGCTCCCACTCACTGACGGCTGGCAGAGCCAAACAGAGGAGCAGAAGGTGTCTGGGCCCCGTAGAAGGCAAATTGGCTTTGACTGCTGCCGTTGATGCCCCCTGCTCCCGCAGAAGCGAACAGACTAAACTCGTCGCCAGAGGAGGGATTGTTGTTGCTGCAGATGTTCTCAGTCATTTTGCCAGTAGGAGCATTGCCATCCGTCAATGACACAGCTTGCTGTTGTTGTTGTTGTTGCGGTTGTTGGTGCTGCTGCTGTTGTTGCTGTGGCGATTGTTGTTGTTGTTGCTGCTGCTGCTGCTGTTGTTCCTGCTGCATAGTAAGCTGGTTGAGCAGCTGCAGTTGTTGCACGAGCTGGCTGTGCTCGGAGCTAAACGAGCTGGCCTGATCGCCGCCCGCTCCGGGGCTAGGACCTTGAGGGCCTGTGGCCGGAAGGGGCGGCCCCGAACCCTGACCGGCGGCCTGCGACTGCTCGGGCTCGTCTTTGTTGAGTTCGAGAAACACTCGAAGCTGGCTGATGTGGCTGGGCGCGAACAGGTGGTCTTGCAGCGAGCTAGAGAAGGTCGCGTAGTGCACGTTGCATATGTCGCACTGCTCAGGCCTGGGAGGTTCGGGCTCGAGCGCCTGGCCCATCGTGAGGGCGGCCGCCTTGGTCTTCTTCTCCTTGGCGCGGGCGTTCTGGAACCACACCTGGACCACTCGTTTAGGAAGGCCGATCTGGGCGCCTAGACTCTCGCACTCGGCCATCGTGGGCGTCTTGTAGTCGTGAAAGATGCTCTTCATGACCCGAATTTGCAACGAACTCATTTGCGTGCGGAAGCGCTTGGCCTGACCACCGGGAGCGGGTGGCCGGCCCTCGGTCGAGCCAGGCGAGGTCTGCTGCTCGTAGTACACCACCGAGTCGCCATTCTCGGACATCTGGACGTCGTTACCGTTATCGTTCTGGTACTGATCCTGAGTGTCGTCGGAGTCGGACTCTACGCGGGCCAGTTCCGTTCGCGGTTTCGCGTGGGACTCTTCGGGCCTGCTGAGGTCCAATGGAGCTGTTGTTGTTGTTGTTGCTGTTGCTGTCGGCATTTCGCCTGCAAGACGCCACAAGCGGATGGCTTAGACTGGAAAGCGGGGGGAACTTTCCAATTCGTCTGCATAACGGCCCCGAACGAACACTCCTCACTTCCGTCAAGCGCAGGCAAGCAGCGACCGAAATGAACCCCAACAGGAAATCAACCAAATGCGCTGCAGCTTGGTGTCTAGTCGGCGCTCTGCTCACCTTGTCTCTTCGCACTCAGGTCGGTGGGACCATTGAGTTCCTCAAGGAATCTCTTGAACTCCTCGACATTATTTTTGCTCTCCTCGGCGGCAAGTGAAGGATTCGCGATCTCGTCGGGGTTCGAGTTATCTGCGTCGCCATCAGGGAAGGCGTCTATGTTTAGCTCTCCTGAAATCGTAAAACCATCAATTGACGTTAGTTACTTGAACAGCCCACGCTTCCCCGGCTTATTGTTTACGTTTGTATACTAATCTAGCCGACCAAAAATCGGGCCAGCCGCATTTCTCAAAATAAAAATATACGACAAACAAAACAGAGGCGCAAAACAAAAACCGTTTTGTGAACGGATTTTGATGCCTCTCCCTCAAACAATACTCGAAGGGGTGCCACGGAGCAAGGTACAATGGCATTGACCACACTCCGTAATGTTCTTTCTGTCCTTGGAAGGGGTTCGATTTGCGCGAGACAGCCCGTAGCAACAGTTAGAAGCAACTACCTTACTGCAAGTTGTTCCTTGGAGTCACGTCGTTGTTTGATAATTTTTGTTATTATGATCATTTTCATTATAGTTTGTGGTAAGCTGAGTTGCTAATGTTGACTTAATCCCTACTGCGGTTGACTTTGTTGTCTGTTGTTAAATATCCTGCCTGTGTTACTAAGAGATGTTACTAAAGCTGTTATTGTTGCTGCTGCTGCTGCTGCAGTAATAGCAATTGCAGCAGCGGCCATTGTTGTGGCTTGCTATTGCAGCTGCAAGTGCAACAATTTGTTCTTTGTTGTTGTCGTCGTTTTAGTTGTTGTGTATTGCGCTTGTCTTTCGCTGTTAAATTATGCGCCAATTTGCTGATCTCGGGTATGGCCGTTGCGGCTGCTGTTGTTGTTGTTGTCGTTGTAATCGTCGTTTGTAGTGGTCATTACCGTTGTTGGATAATGTGATCTTATTGTTATGATGATGATGATGATGACGATGATAATACTGATGATTAGTCGACTCCACATAATATATGTGGTATGCGTTATCTGCTTGCTGGCACACTGAGTGGCCTCGCTAGCGAGTAGAAGTGACAACGCCGGCAGCTACGTGGCGCTCGTTGTTGTTACCGTAGTTGTGGTCGTCGTCGTCGTCGTAGTAACAGTTGTTGTCTACCAGCTTATGTAGCTTATTCTATACGAGAGCAGCAGCAGCATCAGCATCATCATCATCATCATCATCATGATCTGATCATCATTATCATCATGCTGATCATCGCCATCATCAGCGGGCCTGTTTCGTTGCTGCCTGTACCTGAACGGAGACGACAGCAATGGTAAGCTGGCGCCCGTCCGTCAGTTAGTCAGTCAGTTCGACCTCGTGTATGTGAATCGAGCGTCCTCCTGCCTAATCGACTACTACTACTACTACTACTACTACTACTGTTACTCCAACAAGAACACCTACGGTAACGACAATGACAGCAACGACAACAACAACAACAACAACAGCAACACCGACAAATACAACAACGACGGCATCAATGGAAACAACAGCAACAACGGCTGCGGCGGCCGGACTATCGGCTGACCAGCGGCTTGGCCGCTTGGCCAGCGCACAGCTGTAGCTGTATCGGACGGCGGCGGCGGCGGCGACGACGCTACAGCCGACGCCACCACCGTGGTCGTCGTCGTCGTCCGCCGCCGTCGCCGCCGTAGGGGTGGGTGGCTTTGTGGGGATCGGGAGGGGGTGGTGGTGGTGGTGGTTGGATAGGCGGAGCTAGCAATGGTCGACGACCAATCCGGCGCGCTCCGCTCCGTGTGTCGTTCATTCGGCCCTGCAGCAGCAGCAGCAACAGCAACCACGGCCGCCGCCGCCACCACAGCCGACGCTGGCGCTGGCCGCTAGCGCGTTCGTTCGTTCGTTGTTTCAATGGAACGCTGTCGCTCCTTTCGCGACTCGCTCTTTTGGTCTGTGGTCGCTCGAGGTTGAGCCGCCGCCGCCACCGCCGCCGCCACCGCCAGCGCCGTCGCCGCTGCCGTCATCGTCGTCGGCGACGCCAACAACAATCAAGCCTTGTAATTACGTCGAGCCAGAGGCAGTACTTAGCTGCTCGCTGCTGTTGCTGCTGCTGCTATAGTTCATTGCTGTCTGTCTCGCTGGATTGCTCCTTCTCTCACCAGCTCGCTATTACTCATTTACTCATAACAACAGCAGTATCAACAGCAGCAATAGCAGCAGCAACAACAACAACAACAACAGCAGCAACAGCAACAACAGCAGCGACATGAAATGAAATGACTGCAACAGGGTACCGTGTAGTAGTAGTAGTAGTCAGTCAACGGCGGTTGCAATGAAAGTCCGAGCGGCAACTGCGGCATGGATGTATTGTCACGGCACACACGTCATGGCCGGCGTCGGCGCCAATACGACCGCTGCTGCTGCAACTAAAAGCGGCGATGCGTAGTAGTAATAGTAGTAGTAGTGGTGGTGGTGGTGGTGATAGTGACCATGGTGGTGGTGGACAGATCAAAGAACTGGAGCCGAGATAACGGCCGGGAAGACGGTCCAATAGATGGATAAATGAATAGATGGATGAATGAATAGATGCATAAATAGAAAGATGGATTGATAGTTTGATGGATGGATGAATGGGTGAGTGGGTGGTGGGTGGGTGAGGAGCGTGGATGGATAAATTAATAGGCATAGGTAGACAGACTCCATGAAGGGATCGATAGATGTATGGCTGGTTGGCTGGCTGTGCAGGCCAAGAGATAGGTAGATAGATGGATGGATGAATGAATAAATAAACAAGTATATTACTGCTAGTTAGACAGACAAATAGATTGACTGATGAATGAATCGACTGATTGTTTAATAAATGAATGGATGGATGAATGGAATGGATGGATGAATGCAAACAAGTGAGGAAGCAATGAGAATCTCGCATCGAGCAAAATAGAGCTCGCAGTCGCTAGCGCGCTCCGATGACGCCAACATAACGACAAGAAACCACAAACGAAAAAAAAGAGAGGAGAAGATAAATAGAGAGATGAAGGAGGTATGAGAGAGATCAATGCATATATATATATATATATATATATATACACATTTGCCATGACGAGTGAGAAAATCATGACGAGTTCATTTATACGAAAGATCATGGCCGCATGCCAAACCGCAAAGCGTGTCTGACATTATTGAAAATCTTAATAGAATGCTGCCAACCCATCGTCTCCTCATCATTTTCGTCGTTGTCGTCGTCGTTGCAGTTCGTATCGTCCGCGGTTTCTTGTTTTCTATGTATAACAAATATATCGCTCTATCTGTCGCCAGTACAACGGTGACTACTAGGATCACCGAAATTAGACTAGAAAGATAACCGACGACCCGGAGCGAACATTGCCAACGTGTATGATGTCTGTCGTGAAATATATATATATATATATATATATATATATATATATATATATTGCCCTCGGTGCAAGTATCATCGTTTTAACGAGAATCGCCTTTTAAGAGTAGTCATCAGGGGAGCGTCGCTCCACGCGTCAACGTTCCGCCCAAGTCAACCACTTTAGTAAGTGGCCGTCGCTCCACAGCTACCAAAGATCACAGAATACACACGCACACAGACAAAGATGTGCAAACACGCTCTGGCTATTAATTGGATCGAAGGTAAGCAACCAGGCGCATACATCCTCACCACCTACTACTACTACGACTACCACTATTAACCCGTGTATTATAGACGACTAGACACAACAGCATCTCGACAAGCCGACAAGCCTTAATTAATCTTTAATTATATATATATATAGATATATATATATATATATATATATATATATATATATATATACAATCCTAAATGCGCTCTCTAATCGACAGCATCCGATTAAGCCAGCCCGTTCCAGCAGGGGCAAGTCCAAGAGGGCCCGAGACTAGTAAGTAGTCAAGCCAAGTAATCACGGCCTTTGTCGCTCGCCGTTGTGGTCGCTAATATTGATGAGGGTCGTAGGAGTCGTCCTTCAATGCATACGACGACGACGACGACGAGAATGTATACGCCATGAGGACAGCACGTCGCAAAGCGCTCATATCAGAGGCGAGCAAACGGAGGGCCGTAGCAGCATATCTATCTACCTCTATATATATATATATATATATATATATATATATATATATATATATATATATATATATTATATATGCAGGTATACGTAGTATGGTTTGAGCCAACGACACACACAGCGCATAGATACAGTGCGGACGGGCATATCAGACAGACATAGATACGCAGAGCACATCATGGTCGGACGTCAGTGGCAGTCAGTGGTCAGTCGACTTTCTAGCGCCGTCAGAGTCAGATGACCAGAGTCGTATCTGTCGTAGACAAAGTCAACGCGACGCCGGCGGTGGCTCTCCGTCACCACCGACGATCACGCCGCCATCGCCGCGGCCATGTCGCGGCCCGCCAGGTAAGTCAAATATGATGGTAGCTGCTCCTCGACGGAGGCGGCGGCGACGGCTACCAATTCTTAAAAATGACGGGGGGCTACTTCACACGGCTGCCGCGAGATGGCGCTAGTGGACGCAGTGGTCGATCGCAGCGGCGGCCGCGGCGCCGGCATCAGCAGAGCAGGCAGGCAGGCAGCAAACTCAACCATCTACGTTTCAACTGCAGCGTGATGACTCTCCAGCACTCCAGCGCGCTTCTATTAAGGAACGCTTCAACGACACGACGCGACGGCAACGCGACGATGATGGTGATGATGATGCCGTGTGTAGATCGAGCAACAGCCAACCATCCATCCAGTCAACCAGCTAGACACCAGGCACATTGAATGAATACATGCGTTGCATTGTCGTGACCACGATGATGGTGACGGTGATGACGATGGTGGTGATTATTATTATTATTATCATCATCATCATCATCTTCTTCTTCATTATTGCAATTTTATTCTAAATGCCATGATCACAAACACATAGACACACGCCCAGAAGGCGATGGGCAGCCGCAACAGCAATGGCGGCGGTGGCGGTAGCGGCGACGACGACGAAGGGAATGAGTAGTACTATAACTGTTATTATTAGTACGATTATTATTATTATTATGGTTGTTGTTGTTGTTCCTTTAGAGCTGATAGCTTTTATATTCGTTCGCGGATGCTATGCGTCTCTCCGCTTGACGACCGCTGACAGCAGCAGCAGCAGCAGCAACAACAGCAACATACTCAGTCGACTGTTTAACGCGCGCTCGCGCAGGTTGCCGCTGCTGCTTGCCAATGCACTTATGACTTTTCCCATAAAAATTTCCTGTATGTGCTTTAACGTGAGGTGGCCATTAGCATGGATCTCGCTTTTTCCCCTTCGCCCCTGTGCGTAGCCCCCACCCATAGAGGGAAGAGGGAGGGGGGGGGGAGGGGCTACCAGACGACGGGGCCAGATGATGATTGGAGGGTATGATGCGATCAAACAGCAAATACGACAACACGTCACCAACTGACCATCTCTATCTATCTATGTGTCTGTCTGTCTGTCTGTATGCCTGCCGGCCTGACAGGTCTATCTACCCACTCGCGTATCCGCCCATCCATCCATACATTCATTTATTCGTTTACGACTTCAACTAGCACACAGATGTCGCACACCACGGCGCAACATTTTCACTAGAGTCGTATACTTTTGACAGGAGGTGATAGAGCACCAGTGGAGCATACAGCACCAGTACCAGCCCGACAACGACGACGACAAGGGTCATGATGAAGGTGGAAATGACACCGATGAAGACGTGCCAAACATGGCAGAGGATTTTGTCTGCTTTTTTTGCCTGCTGATGAAGACACTGCCGTTTCTTAGAACTAATAAGGATCTCTGTGTGAAATTTTTCGTCGCCAAACATCGAGCGATCTGCCAGATAAAGCCAGAAACTTAGTTTGAGCATTCTCAGGTATCGCACTCTATATATAGCGCTTAGCAATGATTGCGCGCCTGCGAGGATCCAAAGGTGACAGTTCAGAAGACAGGGAGAGAACTAACAAAACCTCACTCGGTCTCGTTGCCGTAGCCTGCACCGGATGATGCGCGTCCCCTCGCGCTGGCTGGTGACATAGCCAAGACATTTTTTTTAGTCAAGACCGACAAGAATGCTTACGTTCGATGATGGCGAGTGATGATGAGGCAGCAGCTGGTGCTGCTTTTCCTTCCCTCCTCGTCGGGCACTAGCAAACAAGCTCGTGACGACAAGTCGTAGACAACATAATTAGGTAATAATAATACTAATTATTATTGTTATTGTCACTACTGCGACGGTTACTGCTAGAATTTTTCTGCAGTTGTTGCCACCGATAGCTGCGGTTTTGGTCTCCGTCGTAGCGGACGACGACGACAACATCATCACCACCACCACTACCGTCACCATCGCCGCCTTCGTCGTCTTCGTTGAGACCTCGAAATGTCGACAGTCAACAACTAACTGCCAGTCTGCATAACTGCACGTCTTTCAATACAACCGCAGCGTGAACAGTAACAACAACATCAACCTGTAGCAGCAGCAACAGTAACAGTAACATTCATCAGCCGCACTTCGCTGCGGCTGGCCACAGCTGAATCGTTGTACGGTCGTTAGCATCGTGAATGAATTTTTAATGACATTGACGAACAACAACAACCCAACAAGATGAAAAATCTCCATAGACTGTGCCAGCGACATCACAGCACAGCAGCTAGCAGTCAAATATTCGTAACAGTACCACTAGGAGCAATAGGAACAACAAAAATCTTACCGCGACTCGTGTGTTTGTGTCACTATGCTATATTTGACCACATTATTGTTTGGCAACAGCAAAAGCGACTCCACTGTTGTATGTATGTATGTATGTACGTATATATGTTTGTATGTGCGTACATATGTTTGTATATATGTATGTGTGCACAGAAAGTGACTGGCGCAGGCGCATAGCCATGATGGTTGCCGAATCCTCAAGCAATCCATCCAGCAACGGTCCAGCCTACGCAGGACTACACGATGGCTACGGTAACCGGCTAACGTTCATTTGAATACACACCCCTCGGCATGTCGCAAACAAGTTTTGGTAAAACGAAGGCAAAAATGAGAATGATAAAAAAGGAAAGTAAACAATGGAACAACACATAAATATACAAGTAGCATAAGTTGAGCTTTTGACGAAAATACACGTAACATAGGCCAACGAACAAGCCGCAAATCAGGCATGCCCGATGTAAAAGAGGAAATGAGTGACAACGACAGAACGAATCAGATACATTCACAAGTCGTAAATAACACCTTGTGACACCAGTGCAATGTAATGGTGGTGGTGGTGACGGTGGTTAAAGCACCGCATTCAAAATCTGATGAAAGTCTTGCCCCCGCCCTTATCAATCAATTGAGCGTTCTTATCATACAAGGTCAGTATGGCCCATAGAAAAACAAACGCTTGAAGCGCAACGCAACCGGCACGACAGGGAGCTTAATGAACTCTGTAGGGGAGTACCGACATTTGCCAGGTAGTCAGAGTGTCGCGGGTCGGTGAGGCCGATACCCGACGAAAGGGGGCGCTGAGTGAGTGAGACACTAAAGAGTTGACTAGAACGTATAGTCGGGTGAACTCACCCTTAGAGTAGAGATCGGCGTGCCGAGTCGCGAGATGCGATTCTAGTGCGCTGCGGGCCTTGAAGAGGGCCCGACAGAAGGGGCAACGCTTGTGGATAGCTTGCTGGTGAGCCCGGAACTGACCTTTTCGTTCACGGGCTCGGGTGTTCTGGAACCAAACCTGCACCACTCGCTTCTTGAGCCCGACATCTCGCGCGATAGATTCCAGCATCTTCCGACTGGGGTTCGACTCTTGCTGGTACTTCTGATAGAGGAAGTCGAGTTGCTCCGGAAGGATGGTCGTACGCAGTCGTTTGTCCCTGGGGGAAACAAAGCAACGTGCAAGCCGGAATTAGGCTCAGCTGGCCGACCGCTGTCTCTAGGTCCATGCAAGGGGTTCGGACGACGAACGCAATTTGCGCCGACGAAGGACGCTTACCTTGGAGAGCCGTCTCCGCTGGCGTCCTTGCTTGGAGAACACTCCTCATCAGTGCTGGCCGAGTCCAGTTTTCGTTTCCACTGTCCATTGCTACCCTCCTCCATCATACCCGGAAACGCCAAATTCTGCCCGGTCGCAATGGGCATTAGCGAGGAACTTTTAGAATTTTGAGACTGGCCCGTGACGGGCGTACCGGGAAAAAGGCTTGGGTTCATAATGTGGACAATCTGATGTTCACGCCACAGCTCGAAGCGCGGAAATACCATGGGGCACTTGTCGCAACGAAAGGTTCCCGTCCCGACGGCAACAGCTGCCGTAGGGGGCGTTGAAGGTATACCCGATGGGGAAAGGGCCGGGCCGAGAGGGCTCTGCGCCAAAGGGGTTAGCGAATTAAGTGGAGGAGGCTGACCACCTTGCGTCTGAATTTGTTGGACCTGCCCTTGGGCTACTTGAACAGCCAGGGCGGCAGGCAGTGCGACCGACAAGGCGCGCTCCGAGCTAAGATTGACCCCAGAGGAAGCCGTGCTTTTAGGTGTGCCAGAGGGCTCTGGTGTGTCCGGGGGCGTCTGGCTACTGCCGACGCTGCTCTCGGGACGATCCGGCTGGGACGACTGCTGCTCTTGCGCGGATTTCAGCTGCAGAGCAATTGGATTTTCATCTTTGAAGCATGAGTTCCTCTGGTGCTTGATGAGCTCGTAGTAGCGTTGGAAAACCTGGAGGCACTTCTTGCACTGATAGTTGAGGCCAGGGGTTCTTTGGAATCGTCCGCTTTCATCCTCGGAGGTCTGCGGCTGGTTTTCGTAGACCTTCCTCGCCTTCTGCCTGGCATTTTGAAACCACACCACGATCACGCGCGGACTGAGATTAAGTAGTTTCGACAAATACTCCAAATCATCGTCTTTCGGGTAGGCATTGGATTCGAAGAATTCCTGCAAAACCTTGATCTGATAATCCGTGAAGCGAGTTCTGTTGGCGCGTTTTCCGCTGGGCGGCGTTGGAGCAGAGGGCGGGGCAGTCGCCAGGTTGGCTTGCAGCAGTGCTGTTGGCACCGGAGCACCACTGCCCAGCGCTGCTTGAGCTTGCACGTGGGCTTGCATCTCCTTTAACAGCTGCTCTTGCAGCAGTTCAGGGTTGTTCAGCAGTTCGGGTTTGGCCTGAAGTAGCCGCTCCTGGCCCTTCAGCAGCTCCTGGACCCCCTCGGCCTCCTTTCCGCCGCCCTCGCCCATCATCATCGCCATCATCAGCACCTGCTGCTGCACTGCCATTGCAGCTGCAGCTTGTTGCTGTTGTTGCTGCTGCTGTTGTTGTTGTTGTTTCTGCTGTTGTTGCTGCGCAGACGTTGTTTCCTTGGTGCTGGTGCTGCTGCCGGTGGTCTTCGTGGATTTGGGCGTACTAGGCGCGCTCGGTGTGGCAGGCATTTCGAGCTTTATCACCTGCACGGGCGGCGTAGGCGGCGCCGGCGAGGGCGAGGGCTGGGGTGTAGGCTGTTTAAGGGCGGGAGATGGGGCAGGTGATGGGGCGAGCTTCTTATCGACTGCGCCTACCGCCATGCTTTCGGTGACAGGGCAAACGGGTTGACTCGATGGTGCCGTCGCGGTAACGATCGACGGCTTTACATCGGTGACCCCAGAACTGCAAAGCTCCGATATGGGGATTACCTTTGCCTCCCCGGTTTTTTCATACTCTTCTAGATTTAGGTAGGTGGACGGGGGATTATTGAAGTTGTAGGGAGAGTCCTTGTTTCGTTGGCGCTCCTTGAACAGGGTGTTGCGGAACCAGTGTTTGATTACCTGAGGAGGAGCAGTATGCTTGTTATGAGTAAGCCCGTCAATGCAAACCCAACAAAACTTCTACTGGACTTGCACTCTACCGCTTCCCAACTTGTTACGTTTTCGAGAAAAACAAACATTTAAATGAGATACAACGACAAACAAACAATTAGTGCTTACCTTAAGTGGCAGTCCAGACTTCTCCGACATCTCAAGGAGAGCCTCTTCGGTCGGGGAATTGTTGATGTCGAAGTAGGCGCGCAAAATCTTAAGCTGGTCATCTGTAATACGGGTACGCGCTCTTTTCTGTTGTTGCTGTTGCTGCTGCTGCTGCTGTTGTTGTTGCTGCTGCTGTTGCTGCTGTTGTTGTTGCTGAGCCGAATGCTGAACTTGTTGTTGTTGCTGTTGCTGTTGCGTAGCCAGAAGTTGTTGCTGCAGCAATTTTTGATGAGCCAGCGCCTCTGGTGCCTGACCCATCTGGCCGAGCATCTGTTGGAATATCTGCTGCTGTTGTTTGGCTAGAGCTGCTTGTTCTGCAGCGGAAGGTGCGCCTGCACCAGCCGCTCCCTGAGCGGCGGCCGCCGCAAGCTGCAGTTGCATAAGCTGCTGTTGAAATAGCTTTTGTTGGGCCGCTAGGACGGCGGGATCCGCACCAGCAGCCGTCGCCGCAGCCATCTGTTGTTGCATGGCCTTTTGCTGCGCTGCCAAAAGGGCAGCTGGATCCTGACCGGTCATCATAGCGTGCTGGAATGCTGCGGCCGCCAGCAGGGGCTCCATCTGCTGCATGGAATTGGCAGCGGTAAGGGGATTTAGTGGATTCATATTCATCATCATCATCGAAAGAGGATGCATCGGTGGCAACTGGCCGAGCTGCTGAAGCTGCTGCAGTTGCTGTGGGAGAGCAGTGGCGAGCTGGGGTGGGAGGCCCATCAGACCCATCTGCATGAGCATCTGCAGCTGGGCTGCCTGGGCGAGCTCGGCGTTCTGCTGGTCGCTTCGGGTGCCGTCGTGGCTCTGGTTCTGCGGTCCGCTTTTGGGTAATGAAGGCTTTTTCGCTTGTGGCTGTGATTGGGCCGAGTCCGCACTTCCGCATTTGTTCGGCGCTTCCGCAGAGGCGTTTGAGGCGCCGGCAACGGCGCTAGAGCGCCGTACAACCTTTGCCTGTGGCGCCTTCGCCTCTTCGGGGACGACCTCGGTTGGCTCCTGTTTAACATCAGAGTTCGAGGCGCCCTGCCCGGAACCGCCGAGGCTGCCGGAGCTCGCGCTGGGGCCCGTGGGTCCGTTAGTGCCTGTTGCTGTCTGTGCCTGGTTGCCGGAAGCATTCCCGGCGGCTCCGGAGTTGCCGGACCCAGGAGTGGGAGTGGTCTTGTTCTCGAAGTCGTTTCTAAACTTTTCCGCGACTTTGGAGACAACTTCCACAGACACCACGTCTTTGTGGACTTCCTCGCGGTGTGCCTTCAATACCCAAACGCTCGAGAATTCCTTGCCGCACTCCGGGCAGCGGCATCGGTTGAGCTCAGGTAGATCGAGCTTTCCGGAGACTGCCGGCTTGTCAGAATCCTTCGCTACTTCCTGGAGCTCGGGGGGCGTCTTCTGGTCACTGTCCTTCTCCTCCTTGTCCAGAGTCTCCTGCGGCGCCCCGTCGGCCTCCAGCTTTATTTGCTCCACGGCCCCGTTCTCCTGACCGTTGTCCGCGCTTTTGTCCACATCCCCGTCATCTGAGGCGTTGTCTTTAACCTCGGTAATCGCCAGCATATCCGTACCCTCCCTATTTTCCTTATCTTCAGGACGCTTCACCCTCTGGTCAAACTCGTTGTATTGCATGACCACGTCGAAGCCAAACGACTCAAGTAAATGCTTGTACATGGGCGGCCTTTTCGCTGAGTTACTGGCCAAGCTCTGATTTGGATTCTGCAAATTCTGGGGAACGTTGGCTTGGTTTGCAGCTGGTATTGCCTTGAGCTTAGTGGCATCTCCAGACGCCAATGCTGTCAGTAACTGTTGCACAGCTGCGTTTTGCTGATGTTGCTGTGCTTGCTTTTGTAGAATTGCGGCGGCGTTTGTCATTGGACAGAACATTTGATGCTGATTTAGAGCATCGGCGTTGGGAAAGGACTGGTTGCAGGCCTGGCACTGCTGCGCCCCTGGTTGCTGCACGCCCAGATGGTTCAGAAGCTGCTGTAGAAGCTCTCTTTCCTTGTCGGCTGCATTCTGCGAATGACCGACACCCTGGATAGTTTGCGCCAAATTTTGAAGGTTGTGAAGATTTTGCGCAATCTGCTGGAAGTTCTGCAGTGCTACTTGATCGGCTGACGCCTGCTCGTCATCGTCGGGCCGTTCGACTAGCGGAAGTTGAAGATCTAGTTGGCCTTGCAACGCGAGTTCGTGAATTTTCGCTGCGCGACTCTGATGGAGAACGGATCGCAGGTGAATCTCGAGCGTAGCGTTCTGTCCGTAACTGACCTTGCACAAGTTGCACCGAAAAGGCTTACCAGACTCCTCAATAACGTTATTGTTGTTTGCCAGGGTGGCCGGCGATGGAGAGCTTCTGCTGGGCGAGACCTGGCCCGAGGGCGTGCCGGGCGCAGACGGGGTACCAGCGCCATCTTTTGAGCCAAGCTGACCGGCTCCAACTGAATTTTGGACATTGTTTGCACCCGTGCCACCCGAAGGGTCCTTGAGGACCTGCTTGAGTTTGTGCATATGGCTGACCGAATTGTAGTGCACAAGAAGGATATTCTTCTGGGTGAAGCTTTCCTTGCAGATATCGCACTTATACGGCCGAGAAGGATCGTTGTACTTGTCCACGACGGGTCCCGCCTTTGCGCGGTGGCCCGCGCTCTTGTGGTGCTCCGTCAGGTACGACTGCTTGGTAAAAGCCACCCGGCATCGATGGCACTTGTACTTGCGGTTAGGATCGTTGTAGGCATCCTCCGCGAGCTGAGGCGAGTTCATGTAGTCCTCAATGAACTTTTGCTTGCTGTCGATAGGTTCTTCTTCTTCGGCCTCGTCGGGTTGGTCTTGATCTTCGTTGTCAGCCGGAAGCTCGTCATCAGCGTCGCGGAGGCTCTCCTTCTTGAGCATCTCGTTGAGCACGGGATCTAACACTCCTGAGCCAACTTCCTTATTAAGAAAAGGATTCTTTGCAAGGTACTCCTGGTACTTCTCCTTATCTTCGGGGCTCATAGCGGAGTGCGCGCTGTCGACGTGCTTTTGAACAGCCTGGACCGATCTGAAGTTCCTGCCGCAGATCACACAGCTGGTTGCCTGACGAATTGCGTGATACTGCGAGTGTAGCTGCAGCTTTTCCATAGTTTTAAAGGCGAGTGAACATTGGTTGCACCGGTATTTGTAGACGTGCCTCTCCGACACAGTGAGATCGGATGTAACCTTAAGAAAGTGACTTTTAAAGTGATTTCTGAGATCGGGCGCAGCGCCGAACGAGGCGTCGCAGCCGGTCCTCCAGCACTGGAAAGAGCCGGCCTCTTCGAAATGCTCGGGACTGTCTTGCAAGTGATTGAGAACATTATCGAGGCTCTGGAACTGCTCGCCACACTTTTTACAGGTAAGATCTTCAGGATTGGTTTTGTCCTTGTCTTCAACTACTTCTTTCTCAGGCTTGTCGTCGGTGTCCATCTTCTCGTCTGGTCCTTCGGTCTCAGTACCGGAATCAAGCCGTGGCCGCTTTGCGGACCGCGCTTCTCCGGTAGCCTGCACGATCGCAAGCAGCCTCTGCAAACCCTCTTTAGTGACGTTGTGCACCGCCAGCAGATGCTGACCAATCATCTCAAGATCCGGGAACTCGTCCTGGCACAGCGGGCATTGCACACAGCCCGAGCTGCTGCCGGAGGTGTCCAGGTCCTTTTTGCGACTAAGTTCCGAATCGTTACCGGAATCCTTGTCAGTGTCGGCCTTGCTTTCCTCCGACTTAGCCCGGTCCTTGAGTTCTGGATGGGATGCCAAGTGCTCTCGGAAGGCATCCTCGGAGTCGCACATAAAGCTGCACAGACTGCAATGACGCGCGTCTGTTGCTCTTGACGATTCGGATGAAGGAGCGCCTGAAATAGTAAAGTTGCTTATTGAAGGAATGATTTTAGATAAATAAACTAAAAAACACCAATCTTCATAACGAAGCTTGTGCGCTTTCCAAGTGCTTTCTCCGCGCTTACCTTGATGGTCCTTTAAGGTAACCTGGAACATGTCCCTGATGTCACAGGCTTCGGTCTGCACCTTCCTCATATGATCTGCTCCTCCGATGTGCTCGATGAGTTGCGATCTCTTGGCAGTTATGAACTCGCAAGGTTTGCAGCTGTACTGCAAGAGTTGTTGCTGCTGAGCCTGAGGCGGATGGGCGGCCTCCAGCTGCACCAGGTGCTGAAACAGGGTCTGGCAGATGTGGTGACGCGGACTAGCCGCGTGCAGCTGGAGCTTATGTACGGAGTTGGTGTAGTAGTCACAGGCGTTGCAGCGCACCTGAACCGGGTTCGATATGTTCACGTACTTGAGCTTCCACTCGTTCCGTTGGCCGCCTTCCTTAACGTGATTGACGTGCTGAAGGCGCTGCAGATGCTTGTCCGTTTTACAGTGGAGCTGGAAATTGGCCCGAAGGTTCGTCTTATAAGAGCAGAGCTTGCAGATATAGCTGCCAGCTACTGCCATTAGAACCTCGTCCTCCCTCGTTCTCGTCCTGTCCATTTGGAAGTGGGCTCCTAAGGCCTCCACACTATCCACTGAAAACACACAGCAAACGCAGCACTGATAGATTCGCGAGGTTTCGTCGCAGGACACGTCGCACCTGGAACAGAAACAGACAGAACATTAGGTTAGTCCAGAGCAGAGCAGTTATAGATTTGAGTGTAAATCAATAAGATGAAAAACGTATGCGTGAGAGCTTACTGCGCTTACAACTAAACCTCAGCAATGGCTCACCTAAGGGTAGGATCGGGATGTTCCATGTCTAGCGTGGGGTTATTTTTGTGAATCGCCTGCGGGCTGTTCTGGTGCTGATTCTGTTGTTGTTGTTGCTGCTGCTGCTGCTGCTGTTGCTGTTGTTGTTGCTGCTGCTGCTGATGTGCCATAACCAGCAGGGCATGGTTGTAGGCAATGTCGGCCAGTTGCACCTCGGGAGACTGGCCCGCGGGGTCCTGCTGGCCGGCCTGCTGCTGTAGCTGCTGCAAGAAAGCAGGATGTAGGCCCATGAGAGGGTGATTGGGCCCACCAGATGCGCCCGGTTGTGCGAGCGCGCCGAGCGCCTGCTCGAGCCCAGCTGGATTGCCTCCCAATGCCTGCAGCGCCTGGAAGCTTTTTATATTTTGCTGCAACACGGCATGGTTATGTGTATGCTTTTCGGACGTCATGTGAATGCGCAAGTTACGCGCCACATTCGTTTCGTAGTTGCAGATGTCGCACCTCCAGGTAGCCTTCGGCTTGGGACTCGCTTGCTTGGGCCGCTCGGGCTCGACCGGCTTAGGCGGCGCTGGAAAGTGCATCTGGCCAAATGGTGCGGCGGAAGCCCCGCCACCCACCGCCTGTAGCTGGCCATTCTGAAGTTCCTGGATATTGTTGATGTGTTTGTCCGATTGCATGTGTATGGAGAGGTTGCCTGAAAGGAAATGTCCGTCGTTATAGGCGCGCTGCCATCAATAGAACCAAAAAAGAAACAAAAACTAAAAGAAAAAGAAACAAATTGCAACGTGGAGCACTGCTAGTCCATCAAGGAGATGGCGCATTACCCTCCCCCATTCTTATTATTAGTATTACCACAAGAAGAAAAACACTGCATAGTCCAAACGTCACGTCTATCTGTCAAAATATTCGTGTCAAGGCGCCCTTACCTTTCGTAGTAGTGCTGTAGTTGCACACGTCACACCGGTAGGGCTTATAACCGCATGTGTAGGTCTCACCACGCGCGAGGCGCGGATGGGGCTGGTTGGTGAGGCAGTAGACGCAGCTCATATCATTTTCTGGGTGCTTCTCCTTCATATGGATCTCCAGCGTTTCTTGGTACTTATAATGCCAGTTGCACTTCGGACACTTGAGCGTCTTGCACGAGTTCCTGGAGTGCATCACCTGAGGCGACGGCGCGGGACTGCTGGAGGCGAGCTGCGGGCCCATCTGCCCTACCGGCACCTGTCCCATTGCAAGCTGGTTGAGCTGATTCAGCTGCGACATTGACATATGAGCGGCCGCTTGTAACTGCGATTGCTGCAGGTTCTGTTGTAGTGTCTGCAGTTGACTGTGGACTTGCGCACCAAGCTGGGCCGCTCGAGCTTGATTCGCATCACACTTGCTACAGTCCGTGGCCGGGGGTTTGCCCTCAGGATGCTGTGGACATACCGGCAACCCTAGCTGTTGCTGTAGCATAGCGTTAAACAAAGCCTGTGCCTGCTGGGCGGCTATCTGATCCTTGGAAGCCTTACCAGCACCACTTTGATGACCTGGAGATGAACTCGTCGACCCGGCCGAAGTGGGTCGTTGGCTGTTCGGCGACTCGGCTTCGCGTTTCACCTGCTCTGCCAGTTGGGCCATTTGAGCAATACGCGCCACGCGCTCTATGTTAGCCAGCTCCTCAAGTTCCTTTGCTTTTGCGCTTGAGTTGAGCTCAGGGCTGGACGGGGCATGACCATGTGGGCTAGGGGAATGACTCCGTCTTGTGGAAAGGTTTAACGATAATGCCGTCGGACTTGACGTGCGCGACCGGCTGCTGCCGAGGTTTGCTTCCTGGCTTTGACGCTCGTTGGTACTTGCATTGTGACTTTGGCTCGTAAAGGCTCTTGACGCATTGGCGTTTGGTGATAGTTGCTCTTGACTCGGTGACGAAGACGATGCAGGAATTGTTGAAGGTTGAATTGTATCACAGTGGTTGGAACTATTTACAAGAGGGCCGGACTGCGGCGTCTCAGGCCGAACTTCAGAGAGTGCGTTATTTGTGCATGAGGAGGGAAGCGGTGTCCGAAGGGGCTCAAGAAAAGACAAGATGGGCTCTTTCTCTCTTCCCACCCCCTGAATGATTGCGGACACTGCCCGCCGCTCCAGCTGGGAGGCCTCATCATCGCCTAAGGAGAGCCCATGCTGGCCCGTCGCGTGACCTACGAACGACTTTGAAAAGCCAAACGATAGCTTGCACAAGAAACACATGAGAATAGGTCGTGCCGGCTGGGCCTGCTCTCCGTCTTGTAGGCTCTCCTGTAGGAACTGGGCAAGACTCCCGCTCAGCTGGGGCTCCTGGTCATTTTGCTGCACAGCGCGCGTTTTGCCGTTACGCGCGCGTACGCTAAATACACGATAGCTATGAACTAGTGGGGTGCAACGTTCGGCACCGGCAGCCCTAGTGCCAGTTGTTCCGTCTCCCGCCTCAGCTTTGTGAATATGATATGCGTTCACCACCTGCGGGATGGCGGGCTCAGCGCCTCGCGGCGGCGTCAACCCCCGGCCGTCAACGATTGCTCCCTCCTGTGACGGCAACGGCAGGGAGCTCGAATCTTCGGAGCTCTCGGAGTCGATGATAAACGCTGACCCATCAGGATTGTAGACGATACGCCCCGTGAAGGACTCAACGTCTGCGGGCGCCTGAGTTTGAGTCCGACTTTGGGGAGCCTGGCTGGGGCTGAGACTTTTGGTTAACGCCAGGCCAAGGTCCTGTTGTGCCCCCATAGCCAGGACACCTTCTTCAGGGGTCATATCGACTTCAGCGAGATCCGGATTAGCGGAATGAGGTAGCGGGCTTGAGGTTGCCTGCGGTCTCGTTACTGGGAGGCTTAGATCGAGCGAAGCCTGCTCGTTGCCTTGGCCTGAAACGTAAAAGAGACAGTCTCGTTAACTACATCGTAATGAGCATACGCCGTTAGTTCTGCTCTCTATAGTATACACAAGATGACTCCTCCAGTAAGGGCGGCCAACACGGTGGAAGAAATCCGACGATTGTTGAAATCTCTGAAGCCATCACGCAGATGGCGGCGCCACGTTACCGTCGCTCTAGGAAACTTCAGACTTAAGCTCAGACCTGTGCTCTGCCTTCATGCCGTAAGAATAAGGAGTGCTCTATGCAATCGTGATGCGTCGCCTGAGTATCTCGTGCGCCCTACAGATTTCAACAACATCCTATCGCCTGAGGTCGGGCCTCTAACGTGCACGGAAGCACAACGGGAGCGTTATTAATGCAAAACTTTAACGCTGGTTTATAACTAGGAGGCCTGTGGATTTTAGTCGCAACTTCTAGCACTCCGTGTGTAGAGCTGTGCTGCAACTCAATTCAACCGCAGAGGCTCACAAATTACAAATCATTCAAAAACTTAGCTGCAAAATCACCTTGTAAAATCTAGACTTAGGTTTTCTATAAGTTTATAATTAGTCTAAGGATTACCTCGTATCGGTTCTTGGACTAAGTTCATGCCAATTGTAAAAATAGGCTCGTAATAGAAACATAAAAAAGGCCTAGGCCGTCAGACCCTCGATTATCCGCAAACAATCGTACATTGTTTCTATTACCAGTCAATAAGCACGGTAAATGTGCTGCCCATAATATACGTATGGGCTATGAATGGATAATACACTTACCAGTGTCGCACATAGTCTCCAGCAGTTATCGAAGGTGTTGATGTGGTTCTTCTCCTGAGTTGAAGCGATATGCGCGCGACTTTCAGTCTTTTCTTCCTCATAGCAGGCTTGGAGATCACGGAAAACCAGGCAGCACGAGCTCCGAAACATAACGGATACTGCAACAATACCAAAAATCAAAGAAGGGCATATTATAATACGAGGAATTGTGGCAGCGACCAGTAATGGCCGCCGTACTTCGTACCCTTAAATCTGGTTAGCTTCTACATCCTAAATAGCATTGTTAATTATTCGCTAATCAGTATTGAACACTCGGCCAGAATGTCGACACGATAATAATATCGAAACACACAGACATACAAACACTGTATATTGCTTATAAAGCGCCTTGTAATGTAAAGGTTTGTATGTCATAATGATTATGTTGTTGTTGTTGTTGTTGTTGTTGTTGCTGCTGCTGCTGATGATGATGCTGCTAATCACCATCATCATCAACATCATGTTACTATCAACCCGCCATCGGTTTAAAGCAGATGAAACTAAATGATGTTATAAAAGACAATAACGGCGCCCACAATACTGTCAGCACTGTCGTGACCTGTGAAGTGCAAAGCAGGCAAAACTCGTAAAGTTCGTTCCCACACATCAAGGGAACCATACAACTGAACGTTAAGACGCAGTCAATATAATATTCGCGGCAACGGCGTAGCAACAACAGCAACAACAACAACTACAATAATACCACCACCACCACACCAGAAAATCACCAATAAAAACAAACACTACTACGCCAAGGGTAACCATCACCGCAACGACCGAACGACGTGAACACTACTGGTGCACCGCCCAGCCAAAATGTTGAACAGTCGTGCCCAAGAGGCTTTGGGCCTCCTTGGGGTTTTCGTAGGGGAACGTGTGCTCTGTCAACCATCAAAGCCAGTCTATCGGCACAGCTCTATAGGTTCGCTGTTTAGACACTGTTCTCCTCTATGCGCTACGGTGTATCCAGTGGCGAGTTTCAAAATGTGTTGGTGGTAAAAATGCCATTACTATTTTTGCCCTAATTACTGTTAATTTCCGTATCTTCATTTAAACAAGCGTGTTGTTACACTCATTGATGTCGTTATTGCTGCTGCTGCTGCTGTTGCTATTGGTCGAACTATGGATGTTTTTTTCTATTACTGCGGTTAAAATTCGGACCCACGATTCCCTGATGGCTCTATAACAACCTCGGTCGTCGTCATCGTGAGCTGCGGCATGTCTCTTGCCGCGGCTGTCTTCGTCATATTCTACGGCTTTTGTCATTACGACCGCGGTCCATCTGAGTTTCCCCGTCATCATCCTCACCACCACCACCACCATCATCTTCTTGTTCTTAGTATTCACTGTCAGAGATGATGAGACTCCTCGTTGTTCCACTATTTGGATTCGACCCATCGAATTGATCGTCGGTTGTCGTCGATTGGATTGGCTTTAGCTTGCCTTCATCAGGCGGTTTGAGCTGGCCGGCTGGCGCGACGCGAGAGCATCGTAAGTAACGACACCGTAGACAGAGGCAAGGGAACGGCTAGAAACCGTCCATCTTCCCCGTTAACCGCCCACGCAATCCAAAAGAGCTAAAACGTCGTAAGAGTCTTAGCGCTGCGTGCTCCACTGCTATCTCGTCTCGTGACGACGACCATCAGATCACAAGAGCAGCAACAACAACAACAACAGCAACAACAACGGCGACAGACGACGCCCGTCTGGTGGCAGCGATCGTGGACAAGACGCCATTGTAAACGCTGGTCGTTGACAGCTAAATAGATGAATAGATGAATTGATTAATATATCGATGAAGAGTGAATGCATTAATAGATGAACGGGTGAGCGAACGGAACGCAACCAACGTCAGCGCGATACAGCAGCAGCCACTGTTTAATTCAGTGTCAGCTCGCGGTGTTGTCAGCAGCTATCCCAAGTAAAACTCACCCTCGCGACCACCATTTCTTACGTCCTCACAGCGCGCAGGGTTAAGTGAGGTAAACAGCGGTCCATCTCCTCAAGCCTCATCTTCCTCTCTCTCTGTCTCCCTCTTAAGTTGCGGTTCAACTGCTACAGGTGCATCAAGTACAGCATTGCAATTTAGCTGCTAAAATGCTGGCTAATCGATGGGACTAGTGTCTCCTGAACTTGAATACCAGTCAATCAGTCCAACACGCTGTCTCCGATCAGATCAGCGCGCCGAGCAAAGAGCCCGATCGGTGTACGACGTGGCACATACACGAAGAGTTGAAAACCAACGCACATGGCAACGTAGAAGTAAGAAACGCGTCACTTATTCTTCGGCGTGCATCTGCATCTAAACACGTTCGCAAGTACGCACGCACGCACGCCTGCATGCATGTGCGTGTCTATTTGTGCGCCTGTACAGTGACTCGATCGGTGGATTGATACAATCCAGTGAAGAGACAGCTGCGCGAGTTGTTTGGTTATAATGTGTGGGCGTTCCGCTACGCCAATTGGTCATCAACTATAGGCGCACGCGGCTAGCTCCGATGGCGATGCGCAATGACAACAACAACAGGCAACAACAACAACAACAACAGGCAACAACAACAACAACGGCCTGCACATGTCAATTATATTATTCAGCATTAGCAAATACAACGTCGCCATCATCAACAATAACAACAACAACAACAACACGGTCATTATCTGCAACAGCAGCAACACATATGAGATCATATGCGGTTACTACAGACAGACGAGCAGAATAGTTTCGAAGAGCACGTGCCCCGTACTGTACGGTGTATTCTGGTGATTCTGATACAAGACCCGTGGTGGTCAAATACTGATGAATTCACACTGACGCAACCAAATAAGAATTGATTAGATGTAGATACGTATGCACGTGGACATGCGTATGCCGCAAAAAGACTAGAAGCCAAACAAAGCTAGTGATTGTAATGATTGAAGCGACAATGTTCTACCAATTGTGATACTAGTAGCGTTTGTCTTGTTGCAGGTTACGGCGACGACTGCGGCGGCGGCGCCATTAAAGCAAATCTTTGCCGACTTTTTTCGAACACGGTTACCCCGCCGTCGGCGCGGTTGAATGGGCAGAAACAGTAGCAGCAACAACAGCAGCATCAGCACGAGAGCATGAAGGCCATTGACACTCTTATCAGCCGGCTGTCAGATAGCCTCCGCTGGCCTGTTTGCTGGTAGCTGATTATTACTGTTCATTTGCTTCGACAAACGAATATGGCTGTACAGATAAACCGACCAACGACGTCTCGTCAGCGAATTCGCGAAGATCAGTACAATAGAGCCAGCAACAACAAGCAACAACTGATTTTTCGGAAGCCATCTCACCGTCAGCAACGTTCGAACGTATTCGTCTCCGCGATACAACGGTGACGTCTACGGTAATAAATGCGTGCATATATATATATATATATATATATATATATATTTTATTTTTTTATACATATTTATGTATGTATACAGATGTATGTAAGTATATATACATATATATATATATATATTTTATACACTCATGTATGTTTATATGTGTATACATATATAGGCTAATTATAGTTGTATAATGTACAATAAAATGGTCTGTTGTTCTTTGTGCATATGTATCGGGCACGCCGCTGTGGCCAGCCGAATATATGTTTGCCAGCAGCAGTAGCTACAGCAGCAGTAAACATGGCAGCATCAGCAACTACAATGCGACCACACACGCTAGAGAATAGAGGTGACTGGGCTACGTATGTATGTATATATATATATATATATATATATATATATGCACGCTTGCGGCAGCTGCCATAACCAGACAGAGAGTAGGCAGACATACACAGAGACAAAGGGCCGTCGGCGAACTGGTCACTTAGCTCGGTCATTCCCCATTGAGATGTGTTTCTTTCTATTCTTCTTCTTCTCCTCCTATGTTTCCCTGCCTGCGGCGGCGTACCGACCGCTGCCACCGTGTTCTTCTTGTACTCTCCTGCTCTTCTCTGCAGGTGCCTTTCTTTCACGCGACCCCCGCCCGCACCTCCAAGTTGTCCCTGGCTCTGGCCGCTCGATGCTTGCCAGCCGGCCGGGTGACCGCAACGTGTTGCGTAATTACGACAACAATTAATATCGAACAAGCAGCACTGACTGGGCGCGCCGCTGCGGCTTCTCAAGATCAGGTTCACTTACAGCCGAAGCAGAAATGGAACGACGTAAAAACAACGACAACGAAGACGCCCCCGCCGCCGCCTTCGCTAAGTGATCCGCGTTTTTTCCATTCCGCTGTTCGTTATTCCCCCGTTCAGCTCCCGGGGAGCTCCCTAACTTACCCCTCGGCGGCATATCACCACGACTAACGCGATGCGGCAACAGCCCACCAAATTGAACGACTGACCCCTTTTCCCCTTTCCCGACGAACATTGCGCGCATGGAACACGGTGTTGAACGCGCGCCCTCCATGCGGCTACTTTTGTCGACCCGATGTGCACCCAAGCCCCGGGCCGTCCTCCTGGCTCAGATGCGACCTGACCTTAGTACCTACCCTCTAGGAGGAGTGTCCCTACTCCCTTCTCCTGCGGGTCGTCCTAGACCTGCAGCAGTGCCCCGTGCCCCGTAGCGGCGAATCGCTCGCTCCCGGTGGACACGCGCGGCCTCGACCTCTCGACACGCATTCGTCGCGACGCGGACGGGCTCGCAGAAGAAGGCGCGAGCGATGCTCCCTCATCCAGTGCGCTCCGATCCCTACAAGACAAGCCGGCCGTCTCTCGTCCTGAGTACAGCGGCTCGGGCGGCGTGAGCGCCAATGATCAAACCAGCTAGCCAGACACGGGAATGGTCACGGCAGTCGCGAGAGAGCGACTCAGTCAGAAGAAGGACAGCTTCTGTATACTTCAACTGCTTCTCGATTTTCTCCTGGTCTCCTCCGCCCGTCTTGACGCCGAGTAAGAAGACGACGACAACGACAAAGACGAAAGAAATGCGATCGTCGTCGTCCTCGTGGTCGTGGCCGTCATCCGCGCCGTTTAGCTGCAGATAGAGACGGATAATTAGTATGCGCAAGCAACGCATAAAAACGCGCACGTGTTAATTACGCCAGGCGTGGCTCAAAATAAAAACAGATCGAACAGAGGCCGCATGGATGGAGGTGGAGGTGTTGATGGCCATGTTCTCCTTGGCCGGGGAGGCAACTGGCCGTAGCCTTCTCTCTCTCTACCTGTATTATATTCTAGTTCTTCATTCGCCTCTCTGTTTTTCTCTCTTTCTCGCTCTCTCTAATCCGCATGTTCCATGCTTCCTTGACCCGCTATCCCTCCCTCGGGCATGACGGAGCAGCAAATACAGTAGTACACAGCACAGCAAATACAGTGCGATGGCAGATCAGATCTTCCCAGCCCAGTCCAGCGATGCTAACTCGACGGCGATCCTTGCATTAAGTGCGAGATGAAAACTTGGCATTTTTAACCGCAAACGAAGCGATGTCCAAATGGGATGAAAACGAAGCGAAGCTTCCTTTTTTCGCTTACTCATCGCCCGTTCAGATTATTGTCGTGGGATCGTTGTAAATTTAGTTATGCTTCCACACTGACTACATTGGCCAAACTAGGCCAGTGCTATTTGGCGTTGCAGACTTTCGTAGAGTTCGGTCTTGGGGCCACACGGGGCAATTGCAAGTCCGCAGTAAACCGAGAATATAAAGAATTAAACGTAACCCTCTTATAAAAACAAAAACACAGAGGTGTGGATCCTAGCCGCGTCACCACGTACGAATCGAGACGAGGGATGACCCATGTCAGTGGCAACCCTGACACTACCCGGTGCGCAGTTGGTATGGGGTGCAAGTTCAACTATAGCACGACACATATCACACTGACGTGAACTGACAAAGTAGGTAGATCCCTATTATGATATGCAGCTTTGTGCAGATAGAAAATGATCCTATAACTAACTAGCTAGCCGCTAGTCGCAGCCGAATCACACAACTGAAGTCACCTAGCCGTCACGGCTAACCGAGTCGTTCCAATTCTAAAAGCTCGATTTCTGTCTCCAATCAATTACGCATTCGATTCTGTTCAGGCAGTTTCTTAAAAACTATCATTACCACACTAAAATGGTCACTCACCTAACTTTTCCCTCTATATATATATATATATATATATATATATATATACATCAATTTATTCAGAAATGCATACATTGGCTAAAAATGCACGACTATTTCTGTCATCATCATCATCATCATCATCACTATTTCGGACGCATTCGATGTTCAACAGAAACGCAGACGACGAACGCACAACTCGACTCGGGAAAGAACAACATCACATTCAATAGCCGAAAGTCCATGACTCCCGATCGATTCGCAATCGATGTTCCTTCTGTCTTGCTTTACCCCGTTCTCCGTTGCTTTGGCGAGACGACGCCACCATTACCATAGATAGCCCCGTTGAATCGTCGAAGAAAGATGGCGCAAAAATCAATCGAATCAAATTTAGAAAAATACGAATCGTATTTTCCATGTTTCTTCTCAATTGATTTTGCGTAACGCAAGAAAATGACCTATGTGTATGCACAAGTTCCGCCTACCATATATATATATATATATATATATATGTGTGTATGTGTGTGTGTGCGCACAAACTGTGCGCACGTTTGTGCGCGTTTTCAAAATAAAATTTACAGCATCGCTTTGCTGCTTCTATTAGCTGAAACGGCTAGCATCTAATGGCGACGGGAGCGCGACTCGAACGTCAAATGATATCCATCGATAATATTCTATAATAGTAATAATAATAATAATCGTAATAACGACAACTTCAGCAGCAGCAGCACCAGCAATGGTCGCATTAGTAGCAATGGTGGTGGTAGGGGTTGCACGAGGAAAGCTCTCAGCTGCCCGAGACGGACATGGGCCACCAGCACCTAAAGATTGATCAATCAAACAAACAGCTCGGCGCCATCGCCGCCGCCGAATTCGTCATCGTGGTCGACGGCCACTGACTTCACTGGATCATTTGCAAATGCGGAGACAACGGCGGTTCAGGTCATCCATCCGAAGCCGTTGTAATGCACAACGCTGTAGTAGCAGCAGCAGCAGCAACAACAGCAGCAACATCAAGAACAACAGTAGCAATCATAACAACCACAGCAACAATGGCACCGACACACTTGCAACAGGGCTCAGACACTAATCGTAATCGCAGCAGCAACAACAACAACAACAACAACAGCAACAAGGGCAGCAACAACCATGAGGACGACAACGATGAAAATCGTGTCACAATAATAATAATAGTGGTAATAACAATATGAATACCAAAGTTAATCGTAGCCGTAGTAATGTGACTAGTAGAATTAATAGTCGTTTTGCGTTTTGCATACAGCTGCTGGTGGTATTCTGGCTACTACAAAGAATGGTATTCAGCGTAATAATAATAATAATTAAAGTAACAAAACGGCTTTAGCAGCTGTTATTATTATTGGCACTGTCGCATTTTTAATCGTTTTCTTCTAAACAGATTATCACGCTGCATGCGACAAACGCCCAATCACAACAGCAACAACAACAATAACAATGACAACGACGACAATGGCAATAACATCAATAAAACAACAGCAACAATAACAACAACAATAGCAACTGCTATAAGAACTGCAAAAGCAACCACGACGACGACGACAACAACAACAACAACGGCAAACACATCAACGGCTATGAGAAGAATTGTCGCGTATTTCTATGTTCACGCGGAAGATGCAGTTTATAGAGAAGATTCGTTACCCGTACCGGATCTGACAGTGCGTGCGCCCGATGGCATCAGCCGCAACGAGCGAAGTGAATCGAACTTTTAAAAACGTTATTGAAGCCGACTCACCCATGAAATAAATCGAAGCGAAATGCATCGAGATTACAAAGTTGGCAAAACGCTGGATGCATGCATGGATAGGTGAACACGTCTGAATGACCAACTGTAGTGGCATGTACAACGAGAAATTGATATTGCTAAGATGTTCCATATAGCCAGCGAGTCATTATCTTCCACACCAGCATCAAAGCCAGTCGAAGTTCATGATTTCAATCCGAGCGTCCAGTCCTACTGTAGGCTACTATCACACCAGCACTGCAATAGATCGCCCTCACATAACGAACGTAAATGATTCCAATCAACAGGCAAAAATGGAACGCCAATCGAATTCTGGACAACTCAGCATATATAGAATGATGAGAAACGATCTTGTACTCAATCGAATTAAAACGCGATTTAAATGTTTACATTCAAGTTTCGCTCGACATTCTGAGTGCAATTGCAGCCAGTGCATCTTAATTAACAACTTCTTTTTGTAGCAATTATGATTGTACCCTTGCTGCTAAAGTCGTCTGTGCTATTCACCCATTCAATTATTAACCTGCATGCCATGTCATCTGAAAATACGAGGCGATAAATGACTAAGTAAGAGAATGAGCTATATATATATATATATATATATATATATATATCTAGACATGTTTATACTGACCTCTATGTACAACAACTTTTGTCAGTATCACAAAACCACACAAGGAACCACAAAAAGTACAAAAACCACAACAGTAGCTGCAACAACACTCGTCACTCGCGTGCGCCTCGCAACCCCGGAGGAGACACATAGGTGCGCATGGGGTTCGAGCCCCACCGTTGCGCATTTGTATTTATGGGGTCCGTCTTATGAAGCAATGCTGAAGCAGTCCCGTGGACGTTCAATGTTGGCTGAGGGTCAGCACGAAAAAAGTTTAGGGAGAGACATAGAGAGAAAAAGCGCGTGTGCAAAAAGAGAAAAGGGATATCCAAATGTCGATACGCGACAGAATGGTGCTGCGTGAAGGTTCAGATCATGGCCACCATTCGATTACGGGGGTTCGGGTGGGGGCAAGGGGAAAGGCGGTGTTGCTACCTCCGCAACAACGGCTAAGGTAAGCAATCAAAAGAGCCACGCCAAGCCACAATAAGTAGCTAGCCACGGCTTGCGTTAGGCTTCAATTGATCGACGGCGCCGTCGCCAACCCCGTTTCTACCCCCTGTCATCGCCGCTGCCGCCAACAACAACAACATGGAGCCGGCCGCAGTGGCAGACTTCCCAAACCCCCGATTTACCTATTCATTCACTCATTCATCCATCAATCGAGGCACCCACCTATCGATATATCTATCCACTATTATCCCTTCACTATTAGATCATTACTAAAAACGTTAGAAAACTCCGGAGACAAATCAATCCTCTCAGGCATCGACACATGACACGATACACAGCAAACAGGCAGTCAGACAGACAGGCAAATAGGCCAGCAAGCAAGGCTTGTTAAATCAACCACTACTGTTTGTGGTTCCCTCAAAACGGGGGTAACAAACGCAAGGCTAATTTACTCTACCAACGAAAGACCTTGTTACTGCCGCTACATCTCAGTTATGGAAGCCATATTGTTATATTTCTCTCTCTCTTTACACTCTTTATATATATATATATATATATATATATATAAAGGCAGCAGCCGACGGTTCGCACACAACAACTCTGGGTGCGAACGGACGCACTAACAGCGCTTTCCAACTGGCGCTGTTGTCGTCGTAATGATTGTTATTGTTGCTAGTATAATCCACGGCTCTACCTAAACGATTAATATCGTCGGTAATACGTGCTTGGACGTACAGTGTTCTTTCGAAGTCAGTAGTCAACTAGGCCGTGCCAGCGGAGCAGCTAGTTAATGCTAACGTTCCATAGTAGAGCTAGGTGCGTATATATATATATATATATATATATATATATATATATATATAGCTCGGCTATTGCAGGGCCGCTGTTACTCGGAAATCAACAATATATGTATATATATATATTTAGTCCCGGCGACGACCAACGACCTGCTAACAACCGACGCTTATAATAAAACTGACACGGTCAACGACGTCGCGGCCCTGTAAAATAGAGCTGCCGATGGAATTTCGTTGATCATCATGATGCTGGTGCTCATGACGGGCGGTGGTGGTCGTAACGCGATTGTGAGTGAACACAGATGTATATATGTATATCTATATATATCTATGCGTACGCGTTTTGTAAAAGCAAGCGGACCCCACGCGCCGCTGTCTAGTTTGAAACCGGCTGGCTGATCTATACAATCGGACCAAGGCATAATATTGTTAAAAATAATACGACGTCAGCGGTACTAGCGGTAGCGGCAGCAGCAGCAGCTGCAGCGATTGCAGACCCATAGTATGTACAACAACGCGGCGAGCTAATAAAGGTACCGCTGGTTCGCTCTTCGCACATCGGTAGCAGCTAAGTTCCACGACGTTTTAAGAATACATTTCCATATGGTCGTCGCTTTCGATGTTGTCTGCGCGCTATGTTCCGCCACTTGTGTTCTGCTTGTTGTGCTGGCGTTATATCGTTTTTAATGTTGGTACTCCTGCTGCTGTTACTGTTGCTGTTGGTGTTGTTGCTGTTGTTGTTGCTGCTGCTGTTGATGTTGTTGTTGTTGGTGGTGGTGTTAGGACTTTTTCTATTGGCTGTAAATGTTGCTGCCTTGCCATCGTTCGGTGAAATTTGCACTACAATGTCCGTCACGTACGTGAGTTGGTTGACCACCCGTCTATCCGTCGTTGGACAAAACGACAAACTCGTTGCCAGATTTGGATTAAAGTTTTCATAATCATATAATTGCCAGCAGTAGGAATAGTATTTCGAGATGACTAACAGAATAATCATCAGCAGCAGCGACGGCGAGTGCAACAATATCCGCAACTCGGGCAATACATCAGCCATTTACCGGCATCAGTCTACGCCAAGTTGATGGAGCTGAGTCAATGTCCGTCCTCTCTATAGTTACCATTCCGCAGATGCACGTCCACAACATAACTAGGGGTTAGTCCTCAACTACGCGACATCGTGATGAGGTGCAGTGATGAGGTAGACGTACTGGTTCGTAGAGGCGTGCGGTAGATTCGCTTCGTAATGCCGCATTGTTGCAACAACAGCAGCAGCGTAGCAGCAATAGAAGTGACGCAGCTTGTGTGCTTCAGCACTTCTGCTGCAAAAGTTACTTCAGCCAGCCCGTTCAATCGCTCGCTCGCCCTTTCGTTTGCCTGTCTATAGGCCCGTTTGTACGAACGCTCGACATTGTCGACGCCATCGCCGCTGCTGCTGCCGCCGCCGCCGCCGCCAACGTCATCATCCTCGTCCTGTCCAAGGCGTCATCGATGCGAGAAAACCGATTCCACCGGGAACGCGTCACGATAATGCCACTGCTTCGCGTCTTGTAGATAACATTGGCTGAGCCAACTGAAGATCTACTACGACTACTACTACTACTGCTACTATTACTACTACGACAACAACAACAATGACAGCAGCAACAACAACAAAAGTAACAACTACCACAGTAACAACAACAACAGCAACAGCAACAGCTACAATAACAACAGCAACTACCACTACCACTAATGCTGCGTTGCTGCTGCTGCGGCGGTGGCGGCGGTGGTGGTGGTGGTGACGCGATGCGGAGCAGCTAATTTCAATAAATTCGACACTTTATGGTTATGATTCGTCGGATATGGCGCGCCTCCGCTGCGACGGCCGTCATCGTCGTCGTGGCGGCCGCCGTCGCCGCAGCCGCCCCCCCCTCCGGCTCTATAGACAACCAGCCAGCCAGCCAGCCAGCGCCGGTTATAACAGCCAGCTTCTGTTCGGTGTTGTTGCGCTAAAGCCTGCTGTCGTCCTTGTGGATGTTGTTGTTGTTGTTGGTGTTATTGATGCTGCTGCTGCTGTGTTGTTGTTGTTGTTGTTGTTGTTGTTGCTGCTGCTGCTGCTGTTGCTGTTGTCGTCGTTGTTGTTGTTGCTGTCGTTGTTGTTGTTGTTGTTGTCGTCGTCGTCGTCGTCGCCGCCCTCGTCGCTACTATTGTTGTTGCTGCAGCTGCTATCATCGGTGTCGGTACTGTCATTATTGTTGTTGTTGTTGCTGCTGCTGCTGATACTGCATTGATAGGATTGATGATGCCGAACACAACGGTGATGGTGTTGATTTCCTTTATTATAAGATTGGTTTGGTTGTTGTTAGTGCTATTGCTGTTGTTGTTGTTCTTGTGGCTGTTGTTGTTGTTGTCGTTCCCGAAGATGACGCGATGAAAGGTGTTGTTGTTGCTATTGCTGTACGTGAGGTGGTTGTCGTTGTCGTTGTTGTTGTTGTGGTTGTTCTAATATTGCTTCTATATTATATTATACTTCTTATATTCTAATATTGCCGTTGTTGTTGTTTTTGTTGATGCCGTTACTGAAGATGACGCGATGGGAGTTGTTATTGTTGCTATTGCTGTTGGTGCGGCGGTGATCGTCGTCGTTGTCATTGTTGTAGTTGTTGTTATTGTGGGCGTCGTCGTCGTCGTTGCCGGAGTTGGAGGAGAGCCCGACGTCCTCTGCAGCAGACGAGCTATCCTATGCCTAGGGCCGGTGGCCCCCGCTGACTCGGCGGCTGTTCCGGGACGAAGAGTTCGGGGACAACGAACTGCTGCCGCCGCGCGAGACAAGACACAGGCAGCACAAGCAAGCACAGCGACCGAACGACCGACCGACCGACTTCCCGCTAGATCAGCCGTAAATCACATACGAAACAACGGCGAAGGCAAAAGCGACGTCGTCGTCGTTGACGGCGACACACCGCAGTTAGCCTTCTTCCTCCTCCACAGCAGCTCGTGCGCCGCCGTGCACGCCCATACGGCCGACAGTTGGCCGACACCGCTGTCGGCGAATATCTTTGTTTTTGTTCATCATTTCATTTCATTCCACTTGATTTTCCGCAACAACCAACCACAGTCGTCCTCGTTCATCTGTTTCTTCTTGTTGGTTGGTCTCTTTCCTCCTTCATTCTGTTCATATCATATCAGTGCTTTTTCCTCGGCCCCGTCGCTTCCTCTTTCCATCCGCCACGTCACCCCTTTCCTCTAGGCTCTTACCTCTCTCCCCCCCCCCCCCCCCCGTCCCGCGCCATCCTCATCTCGCTTCTGCTCCTCCCGGAATCCTTCACCACTGTACTCTGCTAGCGAGCACGCTGCAACAGCAGCGGGTCGGCGCAGAAATATGAGTTGCACGCGAAGGGCATGAAGTGCATGTGCCCTCGCCGTCTCCGTCTTCGTGGTCGTTGTAACATTGCCCTTCCTTGCTCGTCTTTACTGTGTGTGGCGAGTAGATTGAAAATTACGCGCTGCTGCTGCGTATACTCGCGTGTTGGAGCGATAACGACGACAACAACGACAACGACAGTGGCATCAGCAGCAGCAGCGAAACGACAAGCGAGAAGGGGCACCGAAGCCGCCAGGTCTTTGGAGTCGCTGGGGGCGCTTGGTGGAGCGCCTTCCCATGGCGAGGGGTTTGGAACGACGGCACGATGACAAAGGAGTGATCGAAAAGCACAAGCAGCTGCTGCAGCGAAGTCGCCGCCGAGACCAACCGAAGGACAGAGAGAGAGAGAGAGAGAGAGAAAGAAACAAACCCAATAGATGGCCGTCCGTGCACTCACGCGTACCGCCGTGCGTCGTCGCCGTTGTTGCCCAGTTGTTGCTCCGATGCTGGCGATACGAGGAGAGTAATGGGGGGGGGGGGGGGCACGTGGGAGAGGACGGGGGAATAGGTAAATGGGTAGATGGGGGTAGATATTAGGGAAGTTAGTACCTTGGCTACTCAGATGCCACTCATTCAGGCTGTCGGTCGTAGTTCTTCAAGAAAAAGAAGAAAATCAAGAAGAAGAAGCAGACGACGACGACGACGAAGGAAAAGGAGGTCGGAGGCAGACATATCTATATATGCTGACATGGCTGAATCCCTATCATCATTTGCATCGCATGGATCTCTCCTCGTCGTCCTCTACAGCTCATAGACAATGCAGTGGTGCTTGCCTTGCTGGATGGTCTGGCTGGCTTTAACCGCTATGAGGACCACGAAGACGACGACGACGAATGATGATCAGGATGAGAATGCCTCGGCGATGATTACGACAATCTCATTTCGCGCTTAATCTCGGCCGGTGGCCAGCTTCGAATAACGGCACGTACTCATGCAACAACGTCAACATTGATGGCCCCGGCCCGCAAGCAATCCCTAGTTAGTTAGAGCTATACCGCCTAGCGGATACGTGCTATATTAATGCAGTTTCTATATATACATATATATATATATATATATATATATATATATCCGCCACGCGACAGCGATCCCGGTCATCTCACTGATTGTTCCGGGCACGAAACTGGGAAAGAACGAGTTCGGTTTTACACTGCAATGCTTCTCTTCCCCTTGATCCATCTCGAAACTCATACGCTATAAAGACAATTGCCAATAGCAGTCAGCACGGCAACCATCCAAATTTTTAAACCACGAGATCCAACATTAGATGACACTGTCTAAACATAATACGTTGGGACCTCGCAATGTTTTGAAATGTCTCTTAAATAATCCAGAATTTGTTCTGAAATGCAATCGATATTTAGATTTCTACGTAATTTTCATGACTTTCTGTCGTGGTGGAGGAAGTACCGCCTAAGAGACTCCGTGGAACTCTTCCTGATGGGCGCATTGAAAAGCTTTGGTTCGGTATTTTGCAGTATACCAAGCGTTTGTCACTGTACCGCTTTCTTGCAGTGCGGCCATGGTTTTCGACCATCACCTTCGTAGATGGTGACGCTTCAACACCTGATCACTGCGATCTCCGGAGCTTACGTAGAGGGTCACACAGAAATGTGCGCAAGTCTTATCGCCGGCGACGAGTCTCAAACACAAAGAAAATCGGCCCTCGCCGAAATTTATTCGAAGTTCCTGAGCCAGAAAAACCCGCGCTTCTCTCTCTCTCTCACACTTCCTTTATCTCAATCTCTCTTTGTATATACATATATATATATATATATATATATATATATAAGTCCAGCTTTATAAATGAGCGTAACTTTTTTTGAGAACGTTTGGCTATCTTCAAAAGCACCATACACATTCATCTAGCTAGCTGCGAGAACCACGAGCCATATAGGTTTAGCTAAGTTAGGTCATGTTCAGTTGCAGTGGCAGTTTTAGTAGCAGAGCAAGAATTCGGCCGTGACAAGCACGACTACCCGCAGCAGAAGCGGGTAGCCACCACTACCAGCAGATCAACCAGCCAGGGAAAAACAACGATTCTCGGTCCCGTCAGCCGGACGTGTCCCGAGAAGTAGCCTGGGCAAGCGAGTGAGCTGGCGGTTGACGGGGGCGCAGAGGGTGCGGGGTGCGCATCGAAGCAGCCAGCTGGGCCAACGTATAGACTTCCGATAATCACTGGCCGTCGTACACCGTCCGTATGAGCAACGCGTCGGCTTGACACTCTGACCAGAGTTCGAGTCGAACCAATCTCGCCTACCTCTCGGCTACGATCCTCTATGTTCTCCTAAATGCCTATCGGCGTCGTTTCTCTTGCCACACGCTGGCACACACTCACACAGCCAGCCAGCTTGTGAGTACATTAACGCCCAAGAAGGGAAGCGGCGGGGGGAGCTCGCTAGAGGAAACGGCAAGGGGAGAAATTAGGACCAACTGTCTTCACGTCCAATTGTAGTGCTCGCTACTCGCCGTTAAGAAGTTCAATGCTACCGAGAGCTCGCTGCGTTGTCTCAGTCGCGCCCGAACGTTGACCGGCCTGACTGACTTCGAATCGAGGCTCGTTTCGTTCAACTTCACCGCTACGATCTTCTCACCGAGCTCGTGGCTTGCTTGCCTGCCTGCTTTGATCCCTCTTGGCCTTTCCAGCGACCCGCGCTCAACCAACGAGACTGATCTCTCGGTCGAGATCTTGGTTCGTTTCGAATTCGTTGTCCTCCTGTCCGCTTTTCGTCCACTTTTCCCTCTTCTCCTATAGAGACACAGGCTGAAAGACAGACGGACCGGGCAACGACGACAACGACGACGACGACGCTGCCGCCACCAATACCCAACGACGTCTCACCGGTCGGTGAGCTGCTGTTCGATTTATGTAAATGGAAGATGGGTGTTCCCAATGCGCGCCATTCCCCACGACTCTCTCTCTCTCTGCCCGATTCAGCTCGGCTCGGTTCATCGCGACTTTCGGTGGTGGCCAGCGTACAGCGTCTTTACATGCTGCGCACAAAGGTGAACTAGCACAGTCTGCTCCACGATCTACTTCGATGCGGATGGGGGTGGACGACAACGAAGGTGACCTCGTGACAGCTCAGATACACCTACTACAACTCAGTCACTTGTACCAATACACAACAACCAGACAACAAAAAAAACATACAAATGTATGACGTGCGATGTAGCGTGTCAATGGTGCTTCCGTTCAAGTTTCCCGCGCTCATCTACCTACGCCGTATCTTGTTGTTCTCTGCGCCAGTTTCCCGCCGTCAATATCACTACCAATGTTGTTGTTATTGTTGTTGTTGTCGTTGTTGTCGTCGTTGTTCACCTAGACATTTATAGGGATGACAACCGAAAATAAAAATGGTAATACCAGTTGGAGCAAAGTAGTCGTAATCGTAATATATCATGCTCGTAGTGGTGGTGGTGGTGGTGGCAGAAAAGGTGCCGTATGAGAGAGAAAAGATCTAAAGTCAAACGAATGAAGATCAGATAGGCGACCGGATAGCGGTTGTGACTGCACATAGCGCTTGGCCGTGGCAGCGGCGGTAAAGTTTGTTGACGGCAACAACAACACCAGCAGCATTTACAACAACAACCACATTACAATCGCTCGAAGAACAGTGGTAACAGTGGCTCTGCAGCTGCTGCTGTGGCTGCAGGTTCGACTGCTTTTTCTGTTCATCGTAGTGGGGCAGAGTTTGGCGGCTACGACCGAACGTGACAACCGACAACAACGACGATGGACTGAGGCGAGGGAAGCCGTTCACAAGTCCATCCTTCGAACAGTTGTTGTTGCTGTTGTTGTTGTTGTTGTGGACCGCCGCCGTCGTCAATTTCGACCTATAGTCGACCTATGCCGGCTTATCAAGCCTATGAGGGACGCTCTCATGTACTACCATACAGAGGCACCTTATAGGTGTATGTGAGTATGTCTCACGTAGACTAACAACTGGGTGGACCCTCAGGAGGGTCTCAGTGGCTGGCGCTGTGCTGTCAGATGGCATCGTCGTCATCATCATCATCAGAATCATTATCATCATCATCATCATGAGTGTGGTTTTTGTTGTCATGGTTGTTGTTGTTGCCACTGCTGTCGAACTCACCGTTGTCTGTTCGCTGTCGTCGTGTGACAGTTGACGTTCTGAGAGATGTGAGATATTGTTTGAAACAAGTGCGCATCGAACGAGCCCCGAATGCAGCAACAAAAGCAGCAGCAGCAGCAGCCGCAGAAGCAACCATCGAACCGTGTAACCGGCTCAACCAGTAGCCGGCACGGTAACGCGGTTGGCTGCTGATTTCCAGTCTCCTGATGAGCGAGCGTCTCCAGACGACGACGACGACGAACACCAATCGGGTAGACAAGCAGATAACCAAGCTCTGCTTGTCTTGGCTGCAGCAACTGCAGCAGCGCCAAAATCATCTCGTCCGCCGACTATCGAACCAGGACCGAGAAGTCTCGGATACCGACCAATATCGCCGAACGAACGCCACGTCGGACGACGATGAAAATGAAGATGATGTTGATGATGACGCTGACGCTATACACGCGCTGCTACATAACCCAATCGAAAATTAGCCACGGCAGCCAGCGGCACTGCTACTGGTGAGTGGGCCATGCCGACTCATGCGCGGTCATGGTGGAAATCATAGATTCACAGTAGTAATAATAGCAGTTCCACCAGTCGCTCGTCGTCGTCGTCGTCGTCGCCGTCATCAACGTTGTAATCGTGCTCGTAAAAAATCATACACGAAAGCAAAAGAAGAAGAAAACGAGGAGAATTAGAAGGAGAACAGACGAAAGAAAAAGGGGCAAGAGACTCGCAATAAGACAGCAGTCGACAAGCTGCGCAGCCAGATGCCATCCGGTTACTCGATATTTTCCTGCATACTGTACTTTATATCGGGTAGGATGCCTATATATGTATGTATATATATATATATATATATATATATATATATATATATGTATACATATATATATGCATGTGTTGTAAGATCTGGTGCCCGTAAGTAGTTGCACGAGTACATGATGGTTATAGAGCTACGAGACTCGATAGGCACCCGAGATGTACCCGATATGATTATTTGACTCGAGATCTTTCGGCTCTGTCCCACTGTTTGCCTATGCGCCTGTCTTTCTATTCGTCCGTCCGCCCGTTGGTCGGTATATCTGTTTGTCTGTCTCTTTAGCCGTTTGCGGCTATGCTACGCTGCGCGCCGTCTTCTTCCGCCGCCGCCGCCGCCGAAGCCGAGATCAGGGCTACAGGATAGCAGGACGCCAGCTCACGACTATTATTCCGGGCCGCTCGGTCCTGTCGTGTGTGAGAGACCGAGCGCGACGACCGAGTTTCAGAGGCGCCTTGCCACAACGAGCATATGACTGAGTACTCTTTGATTGTGCTAGTTATCTGCTTTTCCCGTGTTTCCTATATAACAACTCTGCCTCATCTCTGTCTTTCTCCTATATATATATATATATAGGTGTGTTGAAGTATCGATAGTGTGGTGCCACAAGTATACCTTTAGGACCGCTTCGGTCGGTCGGTCGTCTTGTCTCGACAACTCGGCTGCCAGGGCCGGCTGCTAGGGGTGTGAACCCCCGCCGAGCAGCGGCAGCAGCAGCGTCAAAGATCGTCAAGCGTCGAGCGAGCATCATGCTGCTAGATCTTCTAGATCAGTGGCTACTTGTCTTTGCGCTGCGTCGTGGTCGTGGCGTCACAGGACCCAACCTGCAGTTGGGTGGAACAACGATTGTCGTCGTCATTGTTGTCTCGTCGTAGTTGCGTCGTAGTCGAAACAACTACTGCAAACAACAATAGTACCAACACTGAATCAACCTTGAGACGCAGCAGCAGCAGAAGAAGAAGAAGGCGATGGGCGGAGTGGAATGGAGGGGGGTTCGTAAAGGAGGTGGTCCGTGGGGGAGGCAACCATCTCCTAGCGAGGAGAAAACCACCCCAGAACACGGTCTCTCACCCACCCAGCCCATACATCGATGGGACGATCGACGATACATACAAACGTCCACTCACACACTCAGTGTTCGCGCTCGACTCGACGCCTTGGCAACATTCCCCAGCCGACGAACGGTGTCCTTACCCCCCCCCCCCCCCGCGACCAAATAACCAGATAGGCCACGAGTACGAGGCAGGCTAGAGCGTCCAATGACCAGCAGACACGACTAACCGTAACAGCTAAATCCAATCCAATACCATTAGCAGTTAGCAGTGGCCAGCTGCAAGCCGCAGCCGATAGGTGCTGTCAGCCTCCCGGAGTCTGGCCGCTCTCCGCTCGTAGAAGAGCGTCGCGTCGTACCGATATACTATACTACTAGTACTACTACTACTACAACAATAAAGGAACGATGAGTCAGCTCAGCCAAGTAGCACAAAGTACCGTCGTAGTACCGCCGCTGTTCCAGTTGTAGTTAGTGCGCGCGATATGAGACAGCGCAGCATTTTTAGTAGTACTCTACGATTGGTTTAACGTGTGCTGAGTCTTGCTAGTCGCATTGTCTCCGCCTATCTATGGAGTCTGGAGTATTCAGTGTGTTTTTCTTTCATCTCGAACTTCCTTAACTCTCTGTCTTTCTCTCTTTCTCTCTCCCTCGTTGTCCTCCCCCCGTCACTCTCTGCCGTTCTCCCTATCGGTATTTCTCTCGATTTTCCATGTTGTCTGCAAGTCCTTGGTCTTGTGGCTTGGTAGTCCTCCTTCACCGGGTTTTCGTACCGATCGTCTAGAACAGCTAACTACCCGACTGGTTGGTCGGGCAGACGGCTCTTCGAGAAGGCTCGATTGTTGTTGTTGTTGTCGTCGTCGTTGTTGTTGTTGTTGTTGTTGTTGTCGGCGGCGTTGCTGTAGTCGTCGCCACCAATGCTTGATTCTTCTTTTTCTTCTTTTTTCTCGTTTTCCTTTGGGTTTTCCTTGCGGCGTTTCTCCCGGTCGGCGTTGACCGCTGCTCGTCCCCCTGCTTGTCACACCGCTTGTCCTACAAGTTGCCAGTTGTCCATCGAATTGCGCGCTCTGTTCGCACAGCGCACCGGTTTGATCGTCTTCCCCCTACCCGCCATCCTACTCCCCTATTCCTCCATTGTACGCTCCCTGTTTAATAGTATTCCTCTATCTTTTTCTCACGTTCTCTGTTGGTGTTTCTTTTTCTTTCTCGATATCTCGCACATTTTTATCGTCGCTTATCTTGCGTCTCAGTGGCTCCTCTATATTTTTCTCCCCTGGTTTGTTAGACGAGACGGAGATGAAATTCGATGGACAGAAGAAGAGCGGAACAAAGGAAAATGAGGAGGAGCTGGGGACGGAATGGGAAAAGGAGAGAAGGAGCGGAGAAGCAGAGAGAGAGATAGTTAGGACCGTGAGCAGGAGAAGGCGGAGACGAAAAAGAAAAACGAAACACGACCAGGGAACTAGCGGCAACAGTGTTTCTTGTCGTCAGAGTAGTAACAGCGATCATCATCGTGGTCGCGGCCGCGCTCGTAGTAATGGCGCGCTACTTGTCGTCGTTGTTGTTGTCGTCATCGGCGTCGTAGCAGCAGCAGCAGGCCGAAGCCGTGAACGACGACGACGACCACGACGACGAGTGGCCACCCTGCAATTGCGCTTTGACCGCGACGCTACTGCTGCTGCTGCTGCTGCTGTTGATGCTCGCCGAGGATGGTCGCGGCTGGAGAGCGGCTGTACATGGCGGTGCAGGACGGCTGGATAGCCGGTTGGCCAACGGGATAGTGGTGGTGATGGTAGTGGTGGTGGTGGTGGTGGTCGTGATGGTGATGGTAGAGGTGGTGGCGGTGGTGGTGGTGATCGTCGTCGTTGTCGTCGGCGACGACATCGACGCGCTCCAGAGGAGGAACGGCATCGAGCTCTGCTGGAGCTGGTGTTTGCTGACCGATCGTGGGTAGAGCACCGCGATTGTCCTGCTGTTACTGTTAATACTACTGTTGCTGTTAATGCTGTTGCTGCTGCTACTGTTACTGTTAATGCTATTGCTGCTGCTGTTGTTGTTGATGCCTCCGCGTCCGCCACTACTACTTTTGATGCTGTTTCGGCAGTGGCAGGCATATAGCGGCGGCGGTTGGTTGGTTGGACTCTAGATCACTCCAGACTCAAACTAAGCGCAGCAAACAAGCAACTAAACCCAACAGCCAGCCAGTCAACCAGCCAAGGATCAATGGTTGGCTTCTGCCGCTAGACGATACTGCTTCTACGATGCTGTTTCTGCTGCTGCTGCTGCGGCTGTGGCTGCTACTCCGGGTGTACCAAGCCACTGGTCTACCGGACATCTGCCGAACACCGCCGCCGGCCGCGATGCTGCGTTCGCTACTCGTCGAGAGAGCATCGAACGAGATGATGACGAGAGGAAGAAAAGGAAGACCAAGAAGAAGAAGAAGAAGAAGAGGAAAAATGATGAAAAGAAGGCACACTCAGCGATGTTGCTGATGCTGATGCGGCTACCCTACTCCACCATCACCTTCTGTGCCATCACCTTCTGCGCCTTCCTCCATAACCACTGCTGTTAGCTGTTTCGCCTATCGCTTCTATATCTATCTCATCCATAGATCGGTGGGTCGGTCGGCCTGTCTATGTATCGGTCGGTCAGACGAACGCTGGCCAACACTCGTAGTGGTAGTAGTAGTCGAAGCAGCATATAGTGGCAGCGGCTGGCCCGCCCGCGGCCATTGCGGACATCTCGGACTCCTGACCATTAATGAACGCCGTGATCTATGGATCCACTGTTGGCTACAATCGGCTCTCACTCTGTCTCTCGTTCAGTTTCCGTCTCTCGTCCTTCGTAGATAGACTTCTCTATCGCTCGCTTAACTTCTCCCTATAGAAATGTCTCTCTTTTTCCCGTCGGTTATTCCAGCCGCAGCCGCAGCAGCAGCAACAGCAGGGTCCAGTAAGCGGCGTTCTGTGGAGATCGCAACCCCCCATAGACAATCAAGAAGGCGGTGGCGGTGACGGTGATGATCGTCATGGTTATTCTGGTGATGATGATGATTGTGATGATGATTGTGCTGGCGACGGCGGCTGTAGCGGCAGCCTATCTGTGTATGTGTGTGGTTTGTGTGTGAGTTTGCTTGTGTGTGTGAGTTTGCTTATGTGTGGCTACCCGTGTTCTTACGGACGCTGTATGGTTGGTCTTAAGTATAGTGTGTAAGTGAGTGTGTGACTGTGACAGTCTGTCGATCTGTCTGTCTCAATGTGTGTACCGTACATGAATGTACTCTGTGTGTGTTTCCGTGTATGTTTGTCTAGTTAGATGGACAGATAGAGAGATATATAGATAGATGTGAACACCGTGCCGCCGCCGCCGCCCAGCCTCGTCCTACCAAGCGGTCGTCACTGTCGTATTTCTTGTCCTTTCACTCCCCCACTCTCCCTCTCTCTCCCGTTCCCCCCACTCTCCCTCTCTCTCCCGTTCCCCCACTCTCCCTCTCTCTCTCTCTGTCTCCCTCTTTCGTCAAGTTCCTGACTGGCTGCCTGCTCTGGCTGTTGGCCCCGTCACCCCAGCCGTGGTGGTCGGAGTCGACCAACCGCAAACCACAATTAATACAATCCCAATGCGCTTCGGACGGAGCATGTCGCCAATATGACGATGATCGTCCGAGTCAGTTGTAGCCGCCGTCGTCGTAGCAATAGTGGTAGTGCTCGAGGAATTGGTCGCGATGGTCATAGTGTGGTGATGGTAGCGTCATAGCGTTATAGCGTCCACTTCCCTCCCCACACACAACCCCCCGCCAGCCACCGTCTCGTCCCGCCGCACCCCCAGCTTCTCCTGTTCCTCAGTTCGGCTTGTTGTTCGCTTGAGGCCTCAGTAGGACAGTATCATAATAGTAATAATAATAACAACACCAACAACAACAACAACATTCGCAGCAGCAACAGCAGCACAAATAACCGTCTGCCAGACGCCGGGTCCATCTGTTGTAATGCGAACCTTGTCCAAGAAGGAAGAGAAACCCGGTGCGTTTCTTACGATGTGTGTGTGTGTGCGATCTCAGCGCGCGCGCGGTCGACAGCGCGTCCGAATTGAGTTAGTCAGTCAGTCAGTGAGTGTCCACTGCGAAGGCCACGACGATGGCCGTAAGTCGCTGGCGCTTTTTCATGCGCCCGCCAAAGCAGCGCCGCACAAAGGCGTGCCTGCATTAGTGCTAATTACGAAAGGAGATTCTCAGGAGATCCGCTCTCTCGGAAGTCCGCCAAAGAACGCCAAATGAGGCTCTGCCTTCGCAGGGCGTCGCACTGCCACTTTACGAGTGGACATTCGCCCAGTCTCTATATGCCGGTATATATGTATATCGTCTTCGAGTACTGACAATCGCTCGCTGAGGTCCCGGTCCTCTGAGATTCCATTCTCTAATTGCCATTTGTCGGTCCGCTGGTTAAAGCGACGACGAATCGTGCGACCGGTATCAGCGGCAACGGGAGTAATTACTTTATTCATCATTATTCATCAACTACGTTATAGTGGTATAGCTCTAGTAGTACTAAGCGTCGTAATTGTCCTAGTAGTAGTCGCATTCATCTGGGACGAAGCAATCGAGCAGAATACTCGAGACGAACGAGCCACTGCTGGTGAGGTTGACGGTCCGACCGAAAAGTAGCTGTTCGTCGAGGTCCCCTTTCCCCCCCCCCCATATATCCAACGTGCGGCTTGGCCTTGGAGTACGGACTCCTCCATGCAGATGAGGTGCGTCCATCTGCGGCGTACTACCGACGGCGGCGCCACCCATTTTCGCGTTTGCCAATGACGGCCTGCCAGAATCGAGAGGTCTACCATCACATCCATCGAGAGACTAGGACAAGTCAGCTGGCAGAAAGAATCAAACCGATGTGGTGGTAGGAGGAGATTGTTAGTGGTGAATAACTAGGCCAGCCAAGCGGGGCAGCCATATTTTCAACATCGTCAGCAACAGACGCAGCAGCCGCTGCTCTCCGTTCTCCAAGTCTCCAAGTGCGCAACAGTAACGTTGCGTCGGTCGGTCGGTCGGTAATCACCAAAGTACATCGCCGAACAACCGTAGCAGCTGCCACGGCGGGTGGGTGAGTGGGTACGACTATTAATTACTAAAGCTAGTGCGTTCGATCGGTTTCTACGATCAAGACTTCCAGCATCGGCATTCGTTGCTGCTGCTGCTGCTTCTGCTGTTGGTGCTGCTGCTGCTGCGATGCGGTGAGACCAATTCGAATGGCGTTAGGTAAACATACTCGTCAGAGGTCTCTTGGCTAGTAGTAGTAGTAGCAGTAATAGCAACAGCAGTATTGGCCGCATCCAGCCTTCCATATAGCCGCGGCCGTCGTCGTCGTCGTGGGCATGCTCGTCTTATTCCAGAGCTTGGTGGGCAGTTTTTAAGCTTGCTTGTCGCGTTTAAGCCTTCTCTTTCTCTATCTTCTTCGCTTTCTCTCTTCTCTCGCTCATTGTACTCCTCTTTCCACTTGATATCTCGTTTACGAAGCGGCGGAAATATCCTGGCAGAGATCTAGAGCGAGCTAGAAGGGGATGCCAGAAAGAGAGAGAGAGAGAGAGGGGTCAAGGAAAATATACACAAAGATGACGATGACGATGACGACGATGGCGATGAACACACCGAGAACGTGGCGGCGGTGCCTCCGTGCTACCAAGCCAATTATTTTCCACGTCGACCGTCAATGGCGTCACGTTCAGACTCACAGACAACTGTGAGTTGCTCAGTATGAGGAGAGAGAGCGTCGTCACCTTCCCCATCGTCGTCGTCGGCGGCGCCGCTACTACCACCACCACCACCATCAACATCATCATCATAATCATCATAATCACCGCTACCACCACGATCATGGGGATCAATCATGGTTATCAACAAATAGATCAATGGACGGATGGATGGATGGATTGATTGAATCATAGGTGAATCGATGAACGAACATCTGCTAGCCAACAGGGTAGAATTGTGTTGTTTTGCCTGTTTGGTGGCGACGGCGCTGGCGCAGCTTCGAGGCTTTGCTTGGCTCGCAACAGTGTGGCGGCGCTGGGTGGAGTGGGCCGGCCTGAGGTGGGGCGCTTCAGGCCAACGTTGTAGTAGCTCGTGTAGTAGCAATGTAATAGTAATAGTAGTAGCAGTAGTAGTAGTAATAGTTAGTAGTAGTAGTAGTAGTTGCTGCTCTAATAGATGGAGAAACCGAAGATAAACTAGAAAACGAAGATAAACTAGACGACAGACTGTTGTTTGTGTAGGCGCGGGTGGTTGTTGGTTGGTTGGTTGGTTGGTTGGCTTGTTGGTTAGGAGTCACCAGGTTAGCCGCCTGCAACATTCTCCACCACCGGTAAAGGCAGACATCGAGGCAAGGCGCTCGTAGCACGACCTACGCTATACACACACACACCCACCATACAATCTATACATACACAAGCGCGTATGTATATATATATATGTATATATATATATATATATATATATATATATATATATACTCGTATGTGTGTGTATGCCAATTCGATTGCGATTGTACCTGGCGTTGGTGGTGATGCTGTTGCCGTTGTTCTGATGCTGCTGCTGCTGTGCTGCTGACAATCGACAATATGCCAATGTTTGTTTGAGCTCGACAGCCGGCTGCAGACAGCAAGCGACTGATTTCCTCCCGCGCGTCCCTGCCTCTCATGTTCATCTCTCATCTCTCATCTCTTCTCTCTAATCATGGCCCAATCTCGTTCGGCGCGTTACCGGCGCGTCTGTCTCTCGCGTTTGCAATCACCCATCGCCGATTCGAGCAACTATCACTAACTCATTTCTTCGATCACGGGCCGAAGAAAGCAGTCCGACCCCCAGTAAGATCTTAGCAGGGATAGAGACAGCGGCCACTGATTGACAGCAATGGCAGGCAGGGAGACAGACAGACAGACAACTGGCAACGCAGTCGTTGTCTGTCTGTCTGTCTTCTTTCTTGCCTAGCTCTCTGCCTGGGCGGCTCGACAACGTTACGTACTACTTACTGCTACCGACTGAAGCAGCGTCACACTTAATAATCATAGCCAAATTATTTATGATGATGATGACGACGACGACGATGATGTTGACGATGATTGTATATTAGGTTCCACGTCTAATGCCTGAACACTGTTATATGTAAGCCATGGTGGCGGCGGCGGCAACAACAACAACAACAACAACAACAAAAGCAGCATCATCACCATCAGCGCCGCAAGGTGTTTACAAGGAAGCAGCAGCTATGGACTGCATTCGGATAAGGAATATTCAAACTTTCAGAGGTTAGACCGAGGTAAAGCAGCAAGAATTGTAGTTGCCGCCAATTTTCGCTTCCAGACTGATCTGACTTTTGTTGTTGTTCTTCTTTTGCTTGGCGTTGTTAACGTTGTTCCTAGCACTGTGTTGTTGTTGTTGTTGCGGTTGTGGTTAGTTAGAGTTGACCGTACCAGAAGCATCATCATCCTCATCAGCAGCAGCAGCAGTTGAAGTAGCAGAGCAGCTGCTGTTGGCTGTGCTGGGATCGTTGTCGTCCTATGTATTCATAGGCTCTTTGACGATCAACCATTGCCACTCATTGGCAGACTGGCTCACCGTGTTGTTGTCATTGCTGTTGTTGTTGTCGTCATGATTGTTGTGGTCGTGCCGCTGCCGTAGCAGCTCTTTTTCACTTGAGTAGCCAAAGGCAAGGTCCCACTCAGCCGCAGACAACAACAACAACAACAACAACAACAGCGGCGGTGACGGCTGCGACGACGACGACAAACGACGTGTAAACATCGACGACCACGAAGGCAGCGCCAGCCGGGGCGGCGGCGGCGGCGGCAGCGGCGGTGGCGGCGAGGCTGATGGCACTCGAATCGAAGACGACCACAGACAGACACCACGAGACGACAGGCTGAAGCGGTACCACCACCACCAACACCGGCACCACCGGCACCAGCAGAGGCCCCGAAAAAGGGCGCGACCCAACCAGAAGGGTCAGAGAATCACAGAACGAGAGGGATAAATATATATAAATATATATGGAGAGAGAGCGAAAGAATGAGAAGGAAACGAAATACACAGAAAGAGTAGGGACACGAGAGAGATAGAGAGAGTATACAAACAGAGTGTAAAAGATAGAGAGGGAAAAACGGAATGGGGGAGATAGAGAGATCCATCATCTCAACACAAACCGTGTTAGGCGAGGAAAGACTATTGTTCCGTCAGTCACTCAGTCAGTCAGTCGGGCCGGCGGACGGGCGGGTGGCGGATGGGTGAGCCATAACAACAACAATCGCAGCAGCAGCAGCAGCAACAATAACAACAACAACAACAATATCAGCAGCAGCAGCAAGAGAAACAGTGGCGACAGAAATACAACAACTACAAGTACAACAACAACAACGTCGCTGCTGCTGCTGCTCCACAGATCTGTCTCAGTAACAAATCACCGTCATCACGAAAAACTGTAACAGCAAGAACCAAAAAAAACCAACAACGACGACCGCAAACATAACAACAGCAGCAGCATCCTAGAATGCTTCTTTTACGCCAATAACCGGGTCGTTGATACACCGTCGATCGTACAACAACAACGATGACGACGACGACGACAGTGATAACAACGGCACTACCAACAATCATCTCTGACCTGATCATTCCTGATGATCTCCCACCTATCTACCTATCTATGCGCGTATCGACGTCGAGACTACTCACTCATGTTTCTCACTCTTCGCTACCGTTCGCCATCTAGCTCACCCCGTCTCCGCCTTACTTACTTAGGACTGGGATTCGGATCAAAGTATCGTCCCTTTTTACGCAAGAAGAAGTCGCGGCGCCGGTTGTTGCTGCGACACACAGACGCTGGCGATTGTGGTGCTGATCCACCCCCACCAGCAACAACAACGACAACAACAACAAAACAACAACAACAACCACGGTGGCAGCAGCGGCGACGACACGCCGACCACCATGTAGACGTGACACGTTGTTTACTTTTCATCAAATCATCATCTTTGATGGCAACTAGAACCAGAGCAACAGCAGCTGCAGCAGCATCAGCATCACGCCACCGCTACAGTGCTGTTCTTCCTGACCACATTCAGATGTAGTAGAAGTAGTAGTATTCGTAGCAGTATTAGTAGTAGCATTGGTCGCAACACTCGGCAAACTCGGCTCTAACGATACAGCAGCTGAAGTCACAGCAATTGAACTAAAAGCAGTATTATATATATATATATATATATATATATATATATATATATATATATATATATATATATATATATATTAAACAAGCAGCAGCCAAAAGACACTCCCTCGCACAAACAACATCATACATCATCGGTATTTGACGTCAACGCACGCCCGTCATGTTTAGCAACGTCGGCGTCGTCGTAGCATCGTCGTCGTTGTTGTTATACTTAGTTATGACTGCTGCTGCTGCTGCTGCCGCTGCGGCTTCTTTTGGAAAAGTATTTTCATTTATTTACTGCTTCTGCTGCCGCCGCGGCTGTTGCTGTTGGCGGGGGCAACATTGGCGGTTGCTCCGGCAGTTGTAACTAAAGCTGAGGAACCGAACAACAACAACGACGACACCGAGCGCTCGATGATGGCGCAGACCACTTCAACAGTATCGCCCCTTTAACTTGCCCCTACGGGCTCGTATCTCTATCCAAGTCGCTTTGCTGCTGCAGCTGCTGCTGCTGCTGCTGCCGCTGGCGCCGCAACAACAACAATAACAACAACAGCAGCAGGAGCAGCGGCTAGTTGAAGATAATGATAGCCTATCGTCGGGCAGTTGGTGAACATGCATACGTTCACTGCAACCAGAAGCCACTTTGATCATTACAAGGACTAGTAGTTCTACTACTACTACTACTACTACTACGACTACCAAGGCTACGACGACGAAAGCTTCTACAAGTGGCTAACTGGTTGGCTGGCACGCTGGCCGAGCCTTGATAGGGGTGGACTATTCTTAACATTATCATTCTCAGCATCGGTCGTGTTCATCATTGTCACTGGCGCCGAACGAATTGATTGGAGTTTGCGTTGTTACGTTACGAAAGTGAACCGACTCAACACGACACTCATAACAACAACGACACGGTGGTGACGACGACGACGACGACAACAACAACGCTACGACGACGACGGTGTCAATTACAGCACACTGAACGAAATGAGACGTCTGCTTTAAATGTCTCAATTTTTCCACATAGCCTCATAGCTGGCTGGATGCTGACTGAGGTTGGTTGGCCTCTCTCTCTCGGTAGTTGCCGAATATAGGCTCTCCTGTCGAATATCTGTTGTCTCTGTTCAGCTTTTCCGTTCAGCCGTTCCGCTATGATCATCATCGATGACGCTGCTTGTTGGGATGAGCCTGCGGCCTGCGCCCACCATGTTGCTGAGCTGATATCGACTACGTTACGACTAGGACGGGTTCACGCCGGCTCTTGCTGCTAATGGTTTTGGCCTAGAGAGACCGTCGACGGCACAAGAAGACGGCCGAAATGGAAGGAAAACGGAAGGCGCCAAGGAGGGAAAAGAGAAGGAAAAGGAGATCATGAAGAAGAAGAAGATTGCGGGAGCTGCTGTAGCAGCTTTCTTCTGAGGCCTTCTCCTCTCTCTCCCCCTTTCCCTGGCTCTCTCTCTCTCTGTATCGCTATTTTTAAGCAGACACCACGATTATTACTATTACTACAGGCCAGCATAGCGCTCACTCATTCGGCTAATGATTTATTTGAATTACGTGCGAGCTAGCGAGCGGGAGGGAGAGTGGACAGGCGGGCGGGAGGGAGAGTGGACAGGCGGGCGGTAGGCAAGTGAATGGTGGTTTCCCCACCATTCCGCGCTCTACTCTCCAACTCACAGAGACAGGCGAATGGACGGCCCGATTTCCAGCTGTCTGCTACAGTCACTTGGTCAGTCAGCCAGCACTGGTTGCTGACTATATTACGAGCGCGAGCGCGGAGTTGGGTCGGGTTCGAGACCTTCCGCGTCGTGGTAACAACACTCACCCTATCAGCAGCCCACTAACGCTAACCGCAACACTAACCAAGCAAGCAAGTAACCATCGCACACTCATAGACACACAGACAGACATCCCTACATACATTTGTCCATGCATACAAACGTATATGGATACACGCATGCATATACGCTCCTCAGAAGACAATGGTGACAATGCCACCTTTCGATACGCAGCCTGCAGACGAGCTTGTTCGTCGTGTTTTCCTACGCGAAACGCGATAGAGGAAAGACCTTGACGCATAAGCGTCTTGCCACCACCATCTTACAACAACGACTCCTCCATGTGTCTGTGTGTGTATCAATTATAACGTGCATTCGTACAAATATACACTGTACTCGCCACCCCGTCTTTCTTTCCCAATGACCCGCACCCCCGTGGGTTCGCCCTGCATTGCCGACTCCACTGTAGTAGTTCGAACCCGGAAAGTGATTTCGGTTCGACGGATGACGACCACAATGATGCTGGATGATGCTGACTGGTGATGATGATGATGATGATGACGACAATACATCGAAGCTGCTCGTGAAGAGCTTTCGAAGATGCTCACGCCGCTCCGTCACCGCTGCATCATCACCTGAGCTGAGCAGGCGGGTAGCCAGACAGGCGTTGAAGTTTGAAGTCTTCGCACCCGCAACCAACCCGAGGCGTTGAAGTTTGAAGGTCTTCGCACCCGACAACGATCGCCAGCGCAGCAGCAGCATCAGCATCAGCACAGCCATCACCACCATTGCCGCCGCCGTCAAAACGGTGGTGGACGGCCGGTGACTACCTCCCACTCCCCCCCCCCCCCCCCCCCGCCGCCGCTGATATCAGGTGTGCGCGGCCAGCGACACCGGTTCGGCGACGCCCCCTCTTCTCGCTTTCTTGAACTTACCCGTCCATTCGGGCGCCCGCCCGCTTGCAGGCTTGCTTGTTTACCTGCTGTTGTTTTGGCCTGCTCGCTGTGTCTGTCGGAAACGTTTAGAAGAAAACAAACAACAGGTAGTCGCACTACTACGACGTAGTAGTGGTACGTACGTAGTAGTAGTAGTAGTATTAGAAAAAGTAGCAGTGATAGTAGTGGTGGTAGTAGTAATAGAAAAGAAGAGTGAATCGGCTAGAGCCGATGAATGAACAGAACCCACCAGCTCCCAGGGGCAATCTGACAAACGACTGTGACGGCAAGAACAATGACGGACGGACGGGGGGGGGGCAGCGTGTAGCTGGTTAGCTATATAGAAAGGTAGGTAAACAGGTAGATCGGTAGGCAGCTAGGAAGAAGGAAGAAAGGGCGGAAGCCTGCCTATATTCTGCCTGCTTAGACGGGGGTTCGCTAACTCGCTCGCCTGACGAGGCGACTCGACTCGAGGGCCAACGAGAACCGAGGAAACAAAACGGCGAACCAACCCCCAGCAGCAGCAGCAGCAGCAGCAGGAACAACAGCCTCTGCGGCTTCTGAGTCGCTCCCTCGCTTCTGATGGTGGCTCCTCAAACAGGTGCGCGATCTGCGATTTGCGAGCTGCAACAGGAACAACAAAAACCACCCCCACCACCACAATAACAACAACAACAACGGCAGCAGCAGAAAAAGCAGAATCAACAACAGAAGCAGCCGCGGCAGCAGCAGCAACAACAACGACGACGATGATGCCGACTGCAGAAACAACCACAGAAGCGAAAGCTACGCAGAACTGGCCACACGCAGGGAGGGGTAGGAGAAGAACACACACCGCAGCATATTTCGCTCAACGACTGCTGCGCCGTAACATTAGAAACAAGATTGGATGATGGTGAAAAACGCGCCACGATGATACCCGACCGAAAAGCCTCCTCCTCAACAACAACAGCAGCACACAATGGAAAGCTTAGGAGAACTGGAAAGAGATAGCTAAGACGGGCGGTTGAAAACTGCTGCAAAAGAGAAGGGAGAGAAAGATAGAGATAAATGACAATCTATGTGTGCGTATATATAAATATATATATATATATATATATATATATATATACAGAGAACGAGAGAGAGCAGAAAAGCATCACCAGCAAACAAGGGATAAGGACGGCCCTTCTACTGTGCGAGCAAGTATGATGGCATCGGTGACGCCACTATATTGTCGCCAGCAACGATAAAAGCAGCAGCAACAATTCCATCATTATCATCATCATTGATGATATTGTTGTCGCTAACTAATCAGAGAGTGATTGATATCGCGGTGAGGTTGGCTGTTCTGCCTATATATATATATATATATACATATATGTGTGTCCGATTGACTGGGTGATTGTTCGATTGATTGGCACCTGGCCTGCAAAGGACCACCAGGGTCTGCGGTAGTTCGGCCGACTGCATGTATCTCTTCCGCCCCTTCGCTTTTTCTCTCTGCCCCTCTCCCTTTCTCTCTCCCGCACATATTTATTTTCCGTTTTTCTTCTCATTGTGGACTCCATCCTTCTCCCCTCCTCCCAATGTGTCCAATTGTTTCCGTCTCTACGCTTTCGTTACCTCTCTCTGTCTTTCTCTCTCTCTTTTAAACTCCTGTCTACAGTTCAGCAGCAGTATATATATATATAATATATATATATATATATATATATATATATATATATATATATATATATATATATAATATATAGATATATATATATATAATATATATATATATATATATATATATATATATATATATATATATATATATATATATATATATATATATATATATATATATATATATATAGATTACAGACAAAAACAATGACGTCGTCGTACTGGGTGGTTGCTGTAGTTGCTATCGGCGGTAGTGATAATTATTATGATGATGTTATTGTTTTTGTTGCTGTTGTTGCTGGTTCGTTGTACCGGCGAATGGATGCATCATTATGCATGGATGCATTCGGGTCGTGGTCGTGACGGACGACGGTATCGGTAGATAGACGTGCTATGCGCTGTTGTTGTTGTTGCCATTGTCAACAGGCTGCGGCGGCGGCGGCGACTCAGCCACTGCAGCTGGCTGGCTGGCTGGCTGGTTGCTTGGTGGGTTGGTCGGTCGGTGGGTCGGTGCTCGTGTTGTTAACCAGAGTGTTAAAGCCGGTATGGGCCGCGATCATGCAGCTTCGCCAGCGTACGCCAGGCCGCCCGTCAGTCTGTCAGCTGGCCGGGTCGAGTCGGGCTCGTGCTGTAGTAGTAGTAGTAGTAGTAGTAATAGACAACGAACAATACATGCTACTCTAGTGCCGGCGTCTGCCGGCTATGCTGCTGCTGCTGCTGTTGTTGCTGACAACTGACAACTTTACCTCCACCATCGCCACCACCACCATCACCGTCACCATCACCATCGTCAACAGCAGCAGCAGCAGAAGCAGCCGGAGCAGCAACAGTTGCTCGTCTAGTCTCGTCAACGAACGTCAGCCTGCCGACTGTCTGTCTGTTTATCTGGCTGACTGATGAATGACATGAGCTGCCATTGTTGCTGTTGCTCTGTTGCTGCTGGAAAACACCTACCCTAACCCGGAAGGATGAAGACCACGACTACGAGACTATGCCGGCGCCGCTACACCTATAGTCATCACACCTATAGTAATCACACCTACTATATTTTGCTTGCTGCTCCGACTGCTACCATTCGAAACAACGATTCGATACCATTAGCACCGTGTTGTCATCGGGGGCGGGGGGGGGGGGGGAGTACTACGATCTCCATCATTTTGCTACTACTACTACTACTACTACAGCGACTACTACCACCAACCAGTATGACCACTACTAGTAGAGTAGTTGTAACAAACAAAACACAAGTCTGTCGTCAGTCTCAATTAACATTGGAAACTATAGTTCCTCCTACTGTCTATCCCTCCTATTCCACTACGACTCACTTATGCCACGACCGGGATTAACAATTATATTGTTGTACTATTATTATTAGTAGTAGTACAACAGCTTCTACCACTATAAAGATCAAAACAACAACCACTGCATGCCAACGGCATACTGGGTCTTACCACGCACCGCTATCCTTGTTGTTATTATTAACGCACAGCTTCAAAGCGCTTTCTCTCCTTCTCTCTCTCTCTCCCATATATATATATATATATATATATATATGCGGAAAGTATGTGCTAGCGGCAGTGTAGTTTAAAAGTCTTAAATGGAAAGAGCATCATATTTTAGCTTCACTGCAGCAAGGGCCACTAACCTGCGTAGCCTGTTGACTGAACGTAGCGTTCAGCTTGCATCTCCTATTCTACAAAACACACCACTTCTAGAAACCAATATAGGCATGCATGAAGAACATCACCGTCGTTGATCATCATACGAAAGATGGGGCTATACGTCCTTAGAAAAAAGATGACAGCCGCAGTAAGGTGCTTAGTAGCTCCCAGTAATAATAAGCCTGCCCGCCGCGATCGCTAAGGCCTAGACTCCATGTTTGGCCACAGCCGACCACAGAGCAATGACGGAAAGTCAAGAGGTGACGACGATCTAAACGTCACATTCGCGGCAATGAAACACGTTAGAGGACAACCTTCCAGCCGCCAGGGAGGAGATATCGTCCTCGGGGGTCCTCAAGATGGTCCTCTCGTTCGTGGTCTATGCCTATTGTGGTGGCGGCGGCAGCAGTGATAGCGACAAACGTATCTATCGTACGTTTCCACAGCGATTCTTGCCCACCAAGAGCACCGCCACCACCACCACCACCACTAGAATCTCTAACAGCGCTGTATCGAGCAAAAACAACGGCGCATAGTGTACCAGCGCGTAGAGCGTAGTGTATGGGCTACGACCGCTGTTCTGGGCAAGCCTAGCAAGTAATATATAGCGTGTAATGTTGTCGTCTTCGGCGGCCCAACATGACAGTGATGTGCCGCCGCAGCACCAACAGCAGCAACAGCAGCGGCACGAAGCAGAAGTAGTCAAAACTAGCAGAAACAGTCCTAGTCCTAGAAGCAGAACAAAACGTATGCATACAAATAGCATCAACCCTCGTACCCTGTGGTAGTAGGGGCAGCAAAGGAGGAGGAGGAGGAGGAATAAGAGCAGAAGCAGCAGCAGCAGCAACACAACAAACAATAGCAAAAACAAACGACAGAAACCTCCTACATCATCATCATCATGAGCGCCTTCAACGCCACAACCATGATCATCATCATCATCATCAGCGACTTCATCGTTCGCTGCCGCTGGCTGTTGAATAGGAGGAAAACGATCCAGCTGATCAAATAACTACATGGCGGAGGCGGCGGCAGCCGGTAGCGACGACACCACCACAACCATCAACAGCACCTCCACGGAGGTGGTGTTAGCAGCAGCAGCAGCAGGATCATTGCCACCATCACCACCACGGACACCAGACGAACCAGAAGACAAAACGAGACGAGACGAACCAGCCCCCGTTCGGGCCGGCTATCGGGGAGCCGGCGAAGGAGGTTCAGAGCCGGCCGGGGGGGGGGGGGGGAAGGGGGGTGAAGCACGTGGTGGGAACAAGGGGGTGCGGACGCAGCGTGCACGCGCGATCATGCCATGTTAAAGGAGGAAGACGACGACGACGATGACGACGAGAAGGTGGTGAAGGAAGAGAAGAAAATAAAGCGGAAAAGAAAAAGATGTACATTGATGCGCGTATACTTCCTCGTCGTCAGGCAGCGCCAACATCGGCAACAACCGGTGGCAGTAGTAGGCAGTAGGATCCACCCAGGACGGACTGGAGTGGCTGTTATCCATCGTCGCCGTACCCCCGACACATATGTACATGCTGCCTTCGAGTAAGTACGGCAATTCTGCTGCGGCTATCTTCCGTCTAACTGGCTCACGCTCGCCACCACTATCATGTCCTTTTATCAGCAGCACTAGCAGTATTACCACCACCACCACCAGCACTGCCCAGAAATACATTCTTAGCTATCGAGTTGATTTATGCCTCATGAGAACCACCGTATTGTAGTGAGCTCACTTGTAGGTGTAGATGTACGAACTACAATATATATATATATATATATTGGATCGCAAATATTGTATGTTATATTATATGGCAAGCAGAAGCAGATCGAATGCGCTGCGCCGAGTGACGCAAAGCCTTCCCCTCAAAAACACTTCTTCTCCTCCGGTCAAGGCATGCCGCAGCGTTTGGTTGGCTTGAGCAGTCGTCAGTCAAGTGTTTGTGGTTCGGTCAGCTCAAGCTTGGTTTTATCCCCCCCTCTCTCCCGTCTCATTCTCTCTCTCTTTCGCCCCGTCTATCTGTCCGTCGTTTTAGCAAGTTTTGTGACCGTCAACGGGTTTACGAGAGCGCGCGCAAAGCTATTCTCAAGCTACCCGCCAACTCAGTCAGGGCAGACAGGTTCGAGAGAGAGAGAGAGATACGACGACATGTACTGATTGCTCAATACGATGAAATTGCTTAAAAACGCTCTCACAAGTTTTTTGGGCCACAGTTGTATACTAGCATTGTTTGTTTTTCTTGTTTATGTACGCAGACAAGTAAAATGAGAATGTTGTTGTTGTTAAGCGGAGTGTTTTTGTTGCTGATGTCGTCTGTGTTGATACAGCGTGTGCGTATTTTTGAGTGTGTGTGTGTGTCTATTTGTGTATATGCGTGCATTGTGGCTGCTACTGCTTTCAGTACTGCTTGTTCTTTTTGTATAGAATATTGTAACATCTTTGGACGATTGTTGTTGTTGTTATTGTATTGTTGTAGTTGTAGTTGTCGTCGATAGATAGGTAGGTGGCCATCCATCGTCACTAGCAGGGTGGTTTGTCGAACGATAGATCGACTGCTACACCCACCTCGGCTGTAACGAATGTTGGGGTCTTCCCGCGTTTGCTTTTGTCCCCGGAGGAAAGCGACTACATCATCGTTTTCATTGTTGTTGTCATCGTCCTGCTGATGACCTAACGTGAGTTAGTCAGAACTGCCTGTCTGTTGATCAGACAGCAATTGTCTACGGAGTATATATATATATGCATATATATATATATATATATATATATATATATATATATATATATATATATATATATATATATACTGCGATAATTCAATTCATGTTGCAGTACTCGCTCGCTACTGTCGTTGCTGTTGCAGGGCTGGCGTAGTTTAGTTTCGCTGTTCCGCAGCTAGAGTTTGAGTTCTTTCGTCCTACATTCCACGTCAGTTAGTCGAGTCGATGTCGGTCCAATCGATCCATCCACATATCTAGCTATCAGATCTCTATCTATGTATCGATTGGTGAGGCAGCAGCAGCAGCAAGGGCGACGCCACCTTGATGTTTGTACAGCTTTGCGCGCAGCAGCTTCGTCTCGAAACGACGTTAAAAACTCTCAACAAACGCTACCCTCTTCCCCCCTCCCATCTCTCTCTCTCTCTCGCGCGCGTGCGTTTGACTCTTTGAGGCCAATTGAACGGAGGAAGGGCGGGCGGGATCGAACAAGTAGTACCTTCTCCGAGTCGATTGCTCCCGACGTCTGATCGGTGCGACACAGCGGTACAGCGTCCACGTAGTAACAATAACACGTCGACACACTCATCCGTGCGTCGTCTCACGACAAATGTCAGCCCCAACAAACTCACGGGAGAATGCGTGCGGCCGTGAAACAGATATATATATATATATAGAGAGAGAGAGAGTAAGAAATCAAAAGACAAAAGGTAGCTTCTAACTATTTGCCTGGCGTTTAGGTGGATCAGCCGCCGCAGCAGCAGCAACAGCAATAGAATTCTGCAGCGCAGACCGCTCAACCGTTTGCGTTGACATGTTCTCGTTGAGGTGACGATATATCCGACATCAACTAACTCAACTACAACAACAACAACAACCGGCAGGTAGACAGAAAACAGTAGAATAGAAGAGTCAACTCTGCGATGACAGTCGATTCGTTCTTCACCGTCGGTCATCGTCATTCGCCACCATCGACTTCAACAATTGCCATCCACCCACCCATTCCCTCCTACATACACAGCGCGCGAGATAAAAACAACGGCGACCACGACGGGCATAAGTGACGACAACAATAACTCAGCAGCATAACCGCTGTAACAACGGTAGCCACTAATAATAATAATCATAATAATAATAATTGCATTATTATTAATACTGATACTAAACCACAGCAGCAACTACCGGTTCTGTCAATGATGCTGCTGGCGATCTTGCTGCAGAAATGTCAGCAGAACAGCAGCTCTGTCGACACGCGTCGATCCCCCAACTTTCGCCTTTTTCCGACTGGGCGGACTGGCATGAGGCGAGGGTGTGTTGACACCTCAGACAGCGCAGACTGCCGCCCTTGTAGCTGCTTCCAGCAACAACAACAATACCGGCATCAACTACCTGAGTTACTTTTGCGAACGAAACAAAACGATGACAACTACGGCGATGAGCGACCAAAGGTGGCCGAGTAGAGAAAACGACGTTTTTCCTGCCGTGTTGTCCCAACCAACACAGAGACGGGCGGCAACGGACAAACGCTGCAGCGAACAACAAACAACCCCAGTGTTTCCGCCATATTATTATTATTATTATTATTATTATTATTATTATTATTATTATTATTATTATTATCGCCAATTGCTATTCGTATTTGCCATTGTATTGCCGTTGATGTTTCTTCATTTATTCACAGACGTCGTCATCGCCGTTAACAAGGTGGAGTCGCCAGCGGCGTCCAAAGGGGCGGCTCTTACGCCTACCCGATTCTCTACCTCTTTGCCGGGCTTTCCCCTCTGTTCCCATCTCTCTCTCTCTCTCTGTGCTCGTCATAACGTGTCGTAGGCGTCCACGGTTGCAACCACGGTTAGATCTGTTTGTTGTTAGGCTGGCGGCTGCATTCATTATGAATGGCACCGCAGTTGCCGCTAACGGTGGTTTTAATTATGGTAAACATAACCCCGGAACGGGAGACTTCACGATGACGGCACAAGGCACGTACGGACACACACACATATATATATATATATATATATATATATATATATATATATACATACATATCAAGAAAGTGGGTTATACATTGTATGGTTTAAAAAGGCGCTCGTACCACAACTGAGTTTGATTAGCAGTCGATGGGCCGCGTCGAAGATGCTCGTGCCGACGACGGCTATGATGGCGGCGCGGAAGGCGGGAGGAGGGAAGACGGAGGTCGATCGAGTAAGCCGGCTGACGCCCATGACCCGTCTTTCAGGTCTGAATGCTGTAACTGGTGATTTGTGTGCTACGTTCTGTAAATATGTGTACGCGTGTTTGTGTATGTATGTGTGTGTGAGAGAGAGAGACTTTGTTTGTAACTTTTTGTCTGTGGGCTGAGGTGTATGTGTGAGCGTGTGCCAATGGTGATTTTGGTGGTGGTGGTGACGATGACGGCGATGATAATAGTAATGATGCTGTTGTTGCTGCAGCTGCCGCTGACGACATCGTGTTATTGTCACTATCAGCACTGATAACGCACCGCGGCCGCATTAGAGGTTAATCCGCACCCACCGTTGTCTCTGGAGCAGCTCTATCCTCGCAGCAGCAGCAGCAGCAGCAGCACGAGGGATTCGACTTGCGACTAATCAATCGAACAAGATTCGACAGTCTCGAGCGACCACGACGACGAACAACAACAACAACAACAACGACCGCCACAATAACAATGACCATGGTGATCGTGGTAATGAAATGAAATGACGATTATGCTCATCATTAGCATGAAGATTACTACGGATTCAGCAGTCATGATGACAGCGGCAAAAAGCGGTTGCGGCGGTGGCGTCGACACCCAACGCCCGTCCGGGTACGCTGAAGACGCAACTCATGTCGTCGCTGAGAGGTCAACGACAGATGTCGACGACGATGTGAATTCAGCTTGCCACTGGCCTACTCGATCGACAATCGACAATTGATCGATTATTCGATCGAGCGAGCGATGCAGGCTCGGAAACGGCAACACAAATCAGTTTGCCGCAGAAGCAATCGCCGCAATGACGACGACGACGAAGGCGGCGGCAGCAATGGCGGCAAATGACCACGACGAGAACTACAACTACTACGCTTTCGTTACGGTTGTCACGACGTTGCCACACGCCAATCTACAAAACCACCATCTCCATCATCATCATCAACAACAACAACAACAACAACAGCAGAAACAGCAACAACAACAGCGCCAGCATTGCTTGACGGTAGCTGCTGGTGCCGCTGCTGAAACGTCATAATCGTTGAAGTTCGTTGATTGATCAAATCAGCGTCATATCAACGAATATTAAATAGTCGATGTCGTCGTCGTCTTCGTTGTCCTTCAACGGAACTGAAGAGGGGGCGTTGCGAGCAACAGTAGCTAACGACTGCAGGAACGACAACGGGAACGAGAAAAGAACGCGATGGATGAAAAAGAAAAGGTCCAACAGACGCAAGAAAACGAAAGAAAAAATAGCGAGAGGCAAACCGAACAAACTCGGCTCCCAGAACTAGATGAGATTCGAGATGATGAACATATGGCGGCGGCGGCGACGACCGACGATGACTTGTCCAGGACCAGGGAGGGCGAAGGAGGAGGATGATGGTGAGGATGATGATGTCGAACGAGAGAACGTCGAAGATGAACAATCAATCGTGTCAAGTGGCGCAGCAAATCAGCTCAACGCCGTTGTCTCTATTGCGGTGGCGTGCGGCTCGATCGTGTACCTGGTCGTTGTTGTTTTTCGTTCTTGTTGTTGTTGTTGTTCGTCGTCGTCGTCGTTGGCGCTATGGTGGCAGCATAAACGAATCGAGGCTAAAAGAGTATGGATGAATGCAACAGGATGATGCGGCCCTACTGCACATAGGCTGCTGCCGAGGCGCATCTTGAGCTCTCTGAATCTGAGTGCGTTGTTTGCACTGTTCTGATCTTAAGTTCGAACGGTTCGTCGTTGAACGCCTTTTGAGCACCATGACCATCATCATCATCATCATCGTCATCGTCGTCCCACCAAGACCCTCATCATCATCATCATCAACCACCCAACCAGAAGCAGCATAAGGAGAAGCAGCAGCAGCAGCAGCAGAAGCATAAATCCTCTTTTTCTCCTCATTCGTTTCGTACTCACTGCCGGCTACATTTCGATACTTCATGTCTCCACCTATCTATTCAGCATGATGATGATGATGATGACCAAGTCAGTCATGGCGTATAAACGAATGGATCTTGAGGGGGGGCGTCGGGGCGGTTGGTCGGTCAGGCAAACCGGCAAGCAAGCGCCCATCCAGATCGACCGATGAGCGGCTACAACACAAAACAGAGAATGTGAAGACGAGAGAAAGCGGGCAGGTGAGGAAGGGCATTGTTCTTCGCACCTCGAAGCGAAACGGACGACTCGAGTAGAAGATGCCGAAAGTTGAATCGAACTGAAGTAAGCAGCAAATACGACGACGACGACGACGACAACAACAACGGGAGAGATATAAACTACAACAACAACAGCATGCTGCAGCAACAAAGACGACGACAACAACAGCATGCTGCAGCAACAAAGACGACGACAACAACAACAACGATAACAGCAGCAACAACAACAACGCCATCAACAGCAAGCAAAGCCCCTCTCCAAGCAACGCGACAGCAGCACTCAAAGCTCTCTTTTTGAGGGATTTACTCCTCCGACCACGTACGTATAGGTTGTGCAGAAGAAACGCTGTTGTTACCGGGCGGGCAGAGCACAACACCGGCGGCACAACAGCAACAACAATAGCGACAATAGCAATGACGACGAACGACGACGACAACAACACGCTGTCTTAGCTTCGATATCTTCATGCAGACACATACTGCATAGGACAGCATGCTTGTAGACGAAGGAAGCTTCGTCTTTTTTTTCGCTAGCCTCTCTCTCTCTCTCTCTCCCTCGCTGCTGAAGGCTGCTTTCTTTACCTCTCTCTGAGTCGTCTCCTGCTTCTCCACCCCTCATCCTCTCCCTCTCCCCTCATCCAGCTACCGCTCACCACAGGTCTTTCTTTTGTCAGATGCTCTTCAATCAGCTTAACGACAAAACTGCAGAAATGCATTCGGTAGGTATTCAACGAGACGGAGACAGAGAACGTCACACGCACACACATAAACACGAACACTTACACATATTTATAAATATAAAAAATATATATATACACATCAACCGTGTATATATATATATATATATATGCGACAAATGACGTGAGGTTACGTGGCAGTATTATTAGAAGCAATGCTTGATAATCCCCCTCGCCACCTTACGCGGATGTCGATGACAGCGACACCGGCGGCGGCGGCGGCAGCAGCGGCGGCAGCAGCATGGGCGGCAACAGAGCGGGATGCTGCGTGATATACTACAACGCCGAGTAAACGCCAAAACGGTCTGTCCGTCAGATTCTCAAGTTTAAAATCTCTCCATCTTCTGTGTCTGTCAGTCAGTCAGTCCGTCGTTAGTTAGTCGAATAAATTGAACTGCTGTTGCTGCTTGAGGCAGTGGAAGACGTAGCAAGAACTCGACCACCATCATCACCAACAGAAGCGCTGTTGATGGCCCGCTCGGCAAGAGACCCACCACCATCACGCCTCAACATCGACATAGCTCCCGCCTTCTTTCTTCTTTCTTATTTCTTTCTTGCGTTTTTCTTTTCCGTCTATCCTTTTCTCCATCTCTCCCTCCCTGCCTCGCTCTGCCTTCGGCTATTATTGACCTTCAAACTAGCTACCTAGACAACGACCTACCCACTTTTAGCTAACTAACCAGATAACGAACGGACATTCCAAATTACGTCACATGAACAAACATAGAACCACCAGGAGCAGCAGCAACAACAACAACGACGACACGAACAACACAACACGTTCATATCTATTCCTAGGACAGGTCGTATGCATATATACATGGCAATACGCATAGGTGTACAGATATATATATATATATATATATGCGTGCGTATACTTGAGTATGCGGAGGATGATACTGTTAACGCAGACTGTTTAACGCACTGCTATTCGCGCGGGCGGGCAGACGAAAGCGAGAGGACAGGGAGCTCTGCTGTTTGTTAGCTATTTAGTTAGCAAACTGACTGGCGTTCTTGGTCTTGGTCGTTTGGTCGCTGCCAACAACAACAACAACAACAGCCAACACCAGCCGACGAAGCAAGCTCCGCGAGCTCCCCGCGGGTGTCCCTAAGTCGACGTCGGACGGACGCCAGGATCTCCAGACGTCGTCTGTCCGCCCTGTATAGATATCTATGTGTCCGGTCTGTCGGTTGTCTGTCGATTGGACCATGTCACTGCGGGGGTGCTCTGCTGTTGCTGTTGCTGCTGCGGCTGCTAGATGGGGCTCGAGGTACCATCGGCATCTTTAGCGCCGCCACCACCACCACTGCAGCCACCGCCGCCATCATAATCATCATCAGTATCATCATCATCATCATCATCATCGGCATTTCAGCGCCATTACCATCACCACCACCACCACCACCATTGGGATCATTATCACCATCGTGATTATCATCTGGGTAACCATAGTTGTCATCATCATCATCGTCGTCATCAACGTCTGCATCATCAAGGCATGGATGAAGCCCGTAACGCGTGTATTTAAAACACGCATTTAAAACACTAGCGGACTTCTGCGTCAAATGCAACGACGACAGCGACAGCAACAACAACAACAACAACAACAACAACGATCATGGTATCTACCAGTACTGCTTCTGCTACAAAGACTACAACTACGACGACGACGACAACAACAACAACCACAACCAGAACTGCAGAAGAGCAGAAATACTGCTAAATATGGCACCGGCAGCGACATCTGATGTCAAGACAAAGTTCGTCGTCGGCCAGTCCACTCGATATAACGCGCGCGCGGGCACGAACGAACGAACGCAGGCAGCTCTATAGAAACACCAGCACGAGCTGCGGCCACTTTAGAGAATCACCCACGAGCTGAGTCGTTCGTTCGTCTCCTCAGCAGGTTCCTTGTCGTGCCGGCTTCGTACTTGTCGTCCTCGCCACTGCTGTTGTTGTTGCTGCTGCCGGGGCCGCAGCCGCCACCGAAGTTGTTGTTGTTGACTTCACCGACCGACTTCTATCGAGTGTGTCGTCTGTCTAACTGACGACTTTTAGCTCGCTGACCGACCGAACGGACGTCGAAAGACAACGATCGGCCATGGCATAGACGCCGTCAAGGGCTCCGTTGCGGCGCCCAGCCACTCAGCCTTACCGCTGCCGTTGTTGTTGTTGTTGTCGTCGTCGTCGTCATCGTTGTCGTTGACGAAGACCTACGAGCTCAGGGTCCCCGGTGAGCGGAGAACGACTATTACGAATTCTTTCGGCCTTTTCTCTCTCTGTTGCGGCCCGCAACAGACTGAACAAGAGAGAAGAGATGATAACTCGCCTTTCCTTTGCTTTAACGCGACTCCATTTTCAGGCTCTGCGTCTCTAAATACTTCTCTCCTCTCGCTCTCTATAAAACGACCTCCCTATCTCTCCCGCTCTCTGTCTCTCACTTGCCTTCGAGATGCTATCCGAAATACCGAACACATATGAGCAATCCAATACATACACACGCACGCATACACACACACACACAAACAGTATTACTAGTAATTGTGTAAGCCTATCTGAGCGTTTCGCGTTTGAGGCAAGCACACCTAATATTAGACGCCAAACGTGCGTGCCTATGTACACTGCCCGAAATGTAGACGATCACCGTTACAGATGCCGTTCATTATAGGCCCAGCGCTCAAAATGCCAGGCCGCCGTGACAATTCCAATAGCGGCCACCGATAGCTAGAGCCCGACCCGCCGCCACAAACTGTTCTCTCCATTAAGTAGTTGCTGATAGCGTTATTCTCTTCTGAAATGATCTACTGCATTTCTTAGAAATTTCCAAGCAATCTCTCGGCCCAACATTGTAGCCTGCTTCTTCCGTGGGCGCGAACAGATCACGCCCAAGCACAGTTATAACAATCAACAGCGACAGCAGTGCCTATATACGAGCCAGTGACAACACAGCCACCACAGAAACAACGTTCAGACTTAAGGTTCCAAACAAAGCTCCGACAATGTATACGCTCTTTCAGTTACGAATTTCAAGCTCATATCCAGTTTACATAATTTTAAAGTATTTTGCTTACATAGGAGCGTATATAAAAAAATCGAGTTTACCCTGGCCAGAATTCGTTTACACACTTATATATATATATATATATATATATATATATCTATATAAATATATTGTAACAAAACCCATGATAAATCACAACACGTGTTCAAAGTTCCCTCTCCCTTGCTGACACCGGCTAACTTATATATATATATATATATATATATATATATCGTGTGTTGCCACGTTACGTGTGCTACAATCACAACGTCTGTCACAGTAAGCAGAGCGAATCAGATGACGGCGAGCTCGAATATCTGCCATGTAATTAATATTCGATGGAAGCCAGACGAAAACCGGGCTATTTCGTGAGGCTTTGTTCTTTCTTGGAGTATCCATTTACACAGAGCCCTCTTCAAAAGCAAACGAAAATGCGGCCAACAACGACAAGTCTCACCATGTAGCACTAAACAAACAAGGATAGCTACAAAAGCAACAACAACAACCATAGTAATCATTACAAAATAAACGTAACAAATTTCTACAAAAACCTCACACACCTACTCACATAACACAGCTCCAACAACGACAACAACAACAACACCGACACACGCAGCGGCAGCACAGTAGCTGTTGTTGTAGTGGAAACCACCATCACCACAACAAGATAATAACATCAACATCATCAACCACAATAACAACAGCAGCAACAATAACAACTGCAACAACAACAACAACAACATGAATTACTACCACAACAACATGAATTACAACCACAACAACAACATGAATTACAAGCACAACAACAACATGATCAGCAACTTTAATTATGACGACATTGTCAATAAGAACAACAACAACAGCGGCAGCCTCAAAAAAGCCAGATCGCAACAAATAAACACACAATAATTCTGCTAATGCTACCAACTACATAGACGACCACATAGAATGCGGGTAGTCTCTCTATCTCTATCTCTCTTTCTATATATATATCTATATTTCCCTCTCCCTCCTTACCGCATGCGCGTGGACACAAAATAATCCATTAAATGAGCTTGTAGTTGAAGTAATGGCGTAGTTGTCATGGCGCTTACAAGTTACACTTGATGATAGCAGTTTTACGACCATTATTTCACTACAAGAACAACTGCGGCTCCTACTGACAACGGCTACTATCGCTACCATTATAGTATTTGCACTACCACTACTACTACTACAACAACAACAACAACAACAACAACAACAACAACAACAACAACAACAACAACAACAACAACCACCACCACCACCACCACCACCATCATCACTCGTAGTGCAGACACAACCGCTATATAGCACAAAGACTGCTCTTTTTTTTGCTGCCGCTCCTAATACTATTCATTCTACCGCTGCCGTGCTAATACAGCGTCTACAGTAAGGGCTTTATATATATATATATATATATATATATATATATATATTCGGTTTTAAAATTACCCCCTGCACGAAGTGTGTGAGGAGCCAATAGTCATGAGTTAGACACCCACAACACACGATATAAACGTATTCACATACTATACACATATACAACAATGTATATGTTTATATATATATATATAGTTCGTTTGCCTGTGTATGTGTATGTTCGAAACACGGGTGGAGTGCTATCATTTCACAGATACCAGACAACATCCCACGCAAATTTAAAACATATTCTACAAAGAGTATATATATTCTATATTAATGAGTCGTTATTAAATGTACATCTATGTATGATATGTACATTCCGTATATATATATATATATATATACATGTAAACGATATGTTATTACATATACTATATAAATATGCATATGTCTATTGTATGCCGGTGGGATACACTAAAGTCATTGGTGACAATGCCGACGCTGCTATTAAAGCGATATTTTATGAACCTTGTGAATAATTCACTATGACGTCAAAAGTCACGTTGTACGTGTCTTCATACAAGGGAGTGCGATACGTGATTCATCCTGCATTCAGGACGACATAAACAGTATCTGTCAGCATCTTCCTAGCTGCAGTCAAGTGGCAGTCAAGAAGTCGCGGCAATGTCGTTAAAAGGCAACCAACACTAGTTGTTTATATCTCCGCATCTGTATGGTCCTGTCCAAACGTGGCTAGGACGCAGTGACACGTTTTGAGTACGCGTCCGACGTTTACTCGTAGACTCGGCCACAGCAAAAACGTAACGCTTTTTCCACTTCGACTTGACCAACCAGCAGAAGTCGTGTGGCGGGTGGGGGAAGGGATGTTATTTCTGACAGCATACTCGCCGTAAGTGCAAGACAAGCAAAGCATCTTCTGTCTATGGATCTTCTGATCCTGCAATCCACTGCCGTTTATCGCACGCATACGCATGAGATGTCAACGAGACAGCAGCGAAAGAATACTGTTTGCTCTCCGTGAACGCTCCGTCACGCATCTGTGTATACCCGTATGTATGCGCAGGTAATCGGACGGGATTGTGGACTTGATATGATGTAGCGATGAGGATGATTATTATTATTATTATTATTATTTTGGTGATGATGCTGATTATGGTAATCCTGCTGCTGCTGCTGCTCTTGCTGATGAATGGGCGATATTAGCCCAAAAACGTTATTATCATCGTTGTGACCATTCTCATCGCGTAATGTCTACGTGTCAACGTCGTGCATTTCTAGTAACGAGTAGAAGTTGTTGGCGACGTGTACCTGGTGACGCTCCGGGCTCGCGCCCCCCCCCCCCCCCGTACCCGGTGATGAACTCAGTATACAACAGACTCACTCGATCACACACTCGACTCACCTTGTTGAAGTTGAGAATGATGGTGATCGTGTTCTTCGTAGTAGTAGTTGTAAGTACCGACAACACCGACGACGACGACGATGATGATGGTGGTTGTTGTTGTTGTGGTGGTGGTGGTGGAGGTGGTGGTTGCAGCAATGATGATACAACTCGCGTCACTAGACCCGTATCCGGTTTCGCACTAAGTCCGGCCGCCGGGAAGTTTCGCCGGCCACTGGTGAACAACCTCATCTACTTTGGTGGCCGAGGCGGCGGCGGCGGCAGCAGGGGCGTCGATAACAACATCAACAACAGCGGCGGTGATGGTAGTGGCGGCAGCAACAGCAGCATGGGCGGCTGCGCATGCCAAGTACATACCAAAAACAACAACAACCACGACACCAACACTTTCAAACTTCTGATACTTCCGTCACATCGGGCGACCGGTGGGAGATAGGTGGGGCGCGGCACGGCGCGGAGGTGACGACCGCGCCCGTGTGGGGTCGTCGGGGGAGCAGGGTTGTAAGTGACACCGTCAAACACACACGTCGAGTACAACACGCACTTGTGGTGGTTGTTGTTGTTGTTGGGTTTGTTGTGGTTGTTGCTGCTGCTGCTGCTGCAGATGTAGATCTAGTTAGCACTGCTGCCGATGGTGGTAGATTAAATCATCGACAGCAGCAGCAGCCGCTGCTGCTGCGTCGACACCGGCACCGCTAATTGTCGTGATCGTCATCGACGACGACGACGATGACGACGACAACAACGACTACACGCCGTTGTTGTTGTTGTTGCTGTTGTTGGTGGTGTTGTTGCTTCTGTTGGTGTTGTGTCTTCCGATTTGCTGCTGATCTGAAACGTCATTGGCTAGCCTGGTTACACATCGTCGTCGATCACTCCTCGATAACAGCAAGCACGCGAACTTGATTTTATTGGACAGCATCACTATCATCATCATCATCAACATCATCATAACCAATCCAAATGAATAACAACCGCAGTAGTAACAATGACGACGACGACGACGAGAACAACGATAACAACACGATCACCATCAGCAATAAGAACAGCAACAAAACACTCTGAAAGATTGCTGCCTAGCTACCGTCATTCACGATCTGGCAGTGCTTGATATAAGAGCTTCTTGGTAGAAGAAGAAGAAGAAGAACAAGAAAATGTGGACTCTATGAAGGAGCACCTAATTTAAAAGGGGAGCACCGTTTTGCAATCGGCCCGGCCATCTTCCGTCGCCACAACCTGCGCCTGGGTCTTCAGAACCACCGGTTTGTGTGCGCGGGGCTTTGGCTTGGTTGGAGGGCGTGAGTCGCCGCGCGCCCACAAGAAATCGCGAGTAAGATGAAACAGCAAGATCACAACGAAGTCACCACGAATTACCAATGAAAAGTGGTTGCCGCTCCACCATCCAGTGAACAGCGATTATTCGGAATTGTCGACACCGATCGGTGGCAGCATTGGCAAAAGCTGCCAACGTAAGAACGGTGGCGGTTGTATAGTGGCATTGGTCTCAAGGCGAGTCAGCATTGTAGGTCTGACCGGAAGCGGTTCTGGAAGCAGAACATTTCCTGCATACGAACATGTAGCACCAATGACAAGTAGAAGTTGTTATGATGACAACATCAGCAACAACGACAACAGCAACAACAACAACACAAACAACAAGAACGTTGGTATTGCCCCATCGTTGTTGTTGTTGTTGTTGTTGTTACTGCTCGAGATCTTCCAGCTTTGATGCTACTAACATTGTTGTTGTTGTTACGGTGCTCATCGTTGTTGTTCCTCGCTGTATTGCGTACTGTATGCGTGATGATTGATGGGGCCGCCGAGACGTTGCCAAATCGATACCAAACAATGGGCAGAAGTCGTGCAACAGGCCAAGTATTGACAAGTTATTCCGCCGGTCGATAGATCAGTAGTAGATCAACCACTACCACCACTATCCAATAGACAGAGAAGAAGAAGAAGAAGGTTGACCGTTGCGATGATATACGCTGCTCGTTATCAGCTGGCTCATACAACGCCTAGCTTGAACTTGGGCGCTACTGTTGTACTTGTTATTGTTGTTGTTGTTGTTCTTGTCGTCATAGTTGTTGTTGTTGTTGCGTTGCAGCTGCCGCTATTGCGGTCGTTGTTGTTGTCTTCATCTTCGTCGTTATTGCTACTAAATATACAGTTTGGTCGAACTTCTATTGCAGCTATTGTTGCTCTAGCTACTTTTGTTACGGACACAGCTGGCGGGCCAAGAACCCGTAGCCGTGGGCACCTCCACTGCCATCGGCCTCTGCCGCACAAGTAATCGGATCAGATCGGAGTGCGGACTCCGACCGAACGACCGACATGCCAACTGCTCTTGGGGGACTACTACGAACACCAACCACTGCTACAGCGAAGGCTACGAACGGACGGACCGCGGCAGCAGCAGTAAGAGCGCACAACCACCACCTCCACCAGCGAGATGATGACGACGACGACGATCGCCACCATCACCTACCCCCCGTGGCAGCAGCAGTAGTGGTGGTGGTAACGGCGGCGTCAGCAGCAGCAGGAGTGGGGGCGCCGCTGCCCCAGGCCGGGGGCGCAATGAGAAGCGCCTGCCTGCCTGCCCAGGGGCGCGTAGTGGGGCACGCGCAAGCTAGAGACAGAGCGGCCAGCGGCTCTAGGTAGAAGTCTACGAGCTGCCAGCAGTGGCGGCGGCATCAGCGGCGGCGGCGACGATCGCTAAAAAATGTCCGCGCATCCTAAAATGCTCTTAAAAATGCGCTCTGCTCTCCTCTCCGGCGGCGGCAGCAGCAGCGCGACAGCGGCCGCGGCGGCGGCGGCGATCTAAAAAATGCGCTAATTTGAGGGCCACTCTTTCGCCCCTGCACGACCGCCACCACCCCAACCCCTGCCCTCCCCCCTCATTGAAAAAGAGGAAGAAGAAGAAGCAGGGGGGTGGGGGTGGTGGTGGCGACAGAGGAGGAGGAGAGTACTTAAGAGTTTGCAGTTTCAGAGCTGCGGCCGCACGACGTGCCGTGCCGATTTCCCCAAAACCACCCAGTCAAACAACCAACCAACGAGCCACCCACACTGAGCGGCGGCGGCGCAGCTGTCGTTCGTTGTTGTCGTTGTCGTCGTTGTTACCCCCGAGAGGTAGGGGGAAGGGAAAGCGGGGTGGTAAGTGGAGAGGGCTGCTGCTTCGTTCGTTATTAGGGGGGTGCAACTGAGAGGAAGGGCAGAGTTGAGGAGTTGACGGAGGAGGGCAAGCAGTAGTACGTATCGAGAGCGAGAGAGAGAGAGAGAGCAGGGGGTTCGGGGGGGGGGAGGGGAGCAAATGAGTAGTCGGATAGGAAGGGGTGATGAGGGGTGCAGCCGGGCTGACGACTAGAGGGACAGTAGTAGTAGTAGTGGCGGTGGCAGCCGCGTTAGCGGGGGCGGAGGTGGCAGCAGCGTTCTCGGGGGCGCGTTGAGTGAGGCTCCACTGTGCACTGCGACCGCTACACTGATGACAACGTTTTCCTTCGAGTCCAGTGAGTAGGTGAGTGAGTGCAACAATCTCTTGATCAGCCGGATGCCGTTGTTGTTCGCCACTACAAGAAGCAATAACAACAACAGCAGCAGCGAGAGTGACGGATGCCGACCGGTACTAAGAAGAAGGTTTAGAAGCGCACCCCCACGCGACTCAGCGGTGACCAACACCAATGCGATGTCGAGAGTACGATGACGGGCGAGCCTTCTACTACAACCGGTGTGCACCGGCAGAAGGAGAGAGATAAAACGTGCATAACTGAATTGATGAATAGAAGAATTAATTGATGGAAGGATGAATGAATGATTGACTGAGCCGAAGCAGTCAGTGATCCCAGGCTGACGGTGCGTAAACTCGGGATCGCTAATCCCGGGCTCGAACGGCAACGTCGGCGATCGTGGGTCTTGCCTGACCTCAACACACCACAACACGACTCGACGCCGCGTGCTTCAAATACTAGACGTTACTCTAATCGGATGGATGCACCGTTCGAACAGGCGGCCACTGGCCAGATAATAAAGATACTTGGACGGTTCATTCAATCGATCTTGAGGTGGGTTGGCTACAGCTGTTGTTGCTTCTGCTACCGGCGATAAGAAGAAGCCAGACGACCGGCAAAATCGCAGCGGCATCGACTTTGTTATTAGCGCTGTCGTTGCAGATATTGCTGTTTGCCGGGCTATGTATATTATCGTATATGTATATATATATATATATATATATATATACATATCGATGAAGAGAGAAAAAAGAGACAAACAGGAAAAATGTGTTTGCCTTAGAGCTCCGGGAGGATTTGTTGCATTTATCGTGGTTTGTTTTCGTGACACGACACGAACAACACACACCCACATACAAACAAACAACCAAACACAGGCACGCATCCGCGTGGACCTTTGAAAATAACTATCGAGTCTACTGTTGTTGTTGTCGTCGTCGTCGTCAGAACGAAAATAAATAAAACTGTCGAAGGGGTCGCACAGAAAACTCACACGGATAACAATCACGTAGTCCTTGGTGGGCGCACGTTATCTGCATCAGCAGCAGCACCAGCAGAAGCAACAGTAACAATCCGTTGTTGGCGTTGAAGTCCGTCTCTGGTTCTCCCACTCCCTCTTAGCTCTCTCGTTCACATTCACATAGACACAGACACAGCCGCACATATGCACAGAGACACAAATGTTTTCGAACAGATAGATGAACGGGTTGGAAACAGCAAAAACAACCAAAACCACCGGAGCACGCGGCACCACAAACTTACAGACGACGTATGTAAACGTGTAAATATTATTATGATCAACTCAAGTAGTAGATGTATGTCGATGTTGATGTCGACGAAGCAGAAACCAAATGAGAAAGCGAGAGTGCGAGAGAGAGAGAGACACCCTTAGTGACGGGGTTAGATGGAACACAAACTTGGTAAACTTCTTTCCTTCCGTAGTAAAGTAACCAAAAGAGCTTGGTTAGTTAGCCGTTAATCAATCCACTGCTGCTTCTTCAGCTGACTTGGTTGGACTTGATTCTCAGATCGGGGACAAATATCTGCTCGAATGCACCGATGATAACTATAGTAGTAGTAGTAGTCGTAGTAGTAGTTGTTATCACGGTCGTTGTCGTTTAGAGAGCACTTTGCCTAAACTCGTCGGCAGCGCACGCACAACCACGAAACAGCAGGGCACGAACACTCGGAGAAGTCGCTATGTCGTCGGAGGCGGCGCCTGCCTCGGGATTTCGGGAGCACCCTGTATGTAGTCCGGAGGTTGCGGGGGAGGAGGGTGGTGTTGTTGATGTTGGCGGCAGCTGCGGCAACGATCGAGGCGCGCCGACCACCTCGCACTCCGAGCGACGTTCTTCGGTTTTTTTTTCGTTAGGCCGCGCACTCTCCGACAGCAGCACACGTTCAGTATCGGCCCCCGATGGCCGTATGCCAGTTGTGGCCGTTGACCGGCGGCGCCGGACCCGCGGCGGCCAGAGGGCGCTGTCGGCGCGGTGTGGCGAGGGTCGCGTGGAGAGGGCGCGCCAACGGGGCGGGCCCTGCATAAGAGGTGGGACTACAATGCCGCTGCCGTCACTGCGGCCGCTGCTGCTGCCGCCGTCGTCGGTGTTGCCGCTGTAATCGCTGCCGCTGCTGCTGCTGCTGCTATGGCGACTCCTGCCGGCAGAAGGAGCAGCTGCAGTAGCAGAACCAGCGGTAGCAATGGCTCGTTGCAGCGTCGTCGTCGGCGGCGGCGGCGGCGACAGCAGCAACAACAGCAGCAATGGTGGGTGACGATGATGACGACGACGACAACAACAACGGCGGCGGCGCTAATTGCTGCTGCTGCAGTTGTTGCGGCTAGTTGTCGCTGTTAACTGAAGCCTATAGGCAGACCAACAAAACTGAGAGACTGGTTGAGTGATACAACACACTGGACAGATAGGTATAGATAGAGACAGACAGACACCCGTAGCAGCCGGTTTACCCGCGTCCAGAGACCAGTGTATATAGCAGTACGTTTCGAGGATGGCCGCTCTGCAACAACACGCAGCACACAACAGCGCGGATGACGACAACGAGGCGGCGGCTGAGGCGAGCAGCGCGCGGCTTAAAAACAGGGTGCTAAAGCAGAGAACGGCCGTCGAACTATGCTCTGCTAGCCAATATCTCCCTTGTAAAACGAAACAAAAATATATTTTGTAGTGATTTAGAGAGAAAAAACGCTTGTTTTGTTCATGAATATTGTATATATATATATATATATATATATATATATATATATATATTTGGTCTCGACCTAGCCTAGACGAAGCAGGCACGTGATAGTCACAATACACACCCGCTAGGCCCATTGGCATAGCTAATCTTTCGTAAGATGTGTCCCACATACATATTATAATATACGCAAGAGTCATTTGTGAGTTTTTGCCACTATACCGAAATTGCGGCGCTGACGGCAAGGTGTTTGTAAACATCGCCGCGCTACTCAATTGCATTTAGATATCTCTCAGAGAGTAAAGCCAATTAAGCTGTACTATGAAAATATAGTTGGTCGAAAAAAAATCGGTGGACGTGTGAGCCCCCAGAACGCAGACATTCCGTAGTCACCTCGTTCGTGCGACCTGAACTTGATTTTTTTCTGTGAAGTTCTTTTTAAAAGCGCGGTGTTTGCCAGTAGGCCCGCTACCATCGACGAGCTGAAGGAAAATATTTGGCGGAAGATTTGAAAATAACGCTTAAGTTATGCTAAAAAGTTATCAAAACTAGTGAACATTGTAGAGACAACGCTTAAAAGTCCCGAAGCAGCCACTTTTCAAACACCTTCTTTTAGACATAACGGCATACAAGGTACTTTTTTTAGGTCAAAATGTTTACAATCCCGACGTGACTTTTGCCGCACCCAATGAATGCAAATGTTGCCAAATGTTACCGCTATTATTTCTGCTGAGTATTTGTTTCCTGCTGAGCTGAGTATTTTTACGAAATTCTTAGCTCTGCAGAAGTGACTCGTATTGAATTTACGCAATCTATTACGGCCTTGAATTTCTTAAATAGCGTACAATTTGATTCGGTTATTACAATATATGTCGGAATATTGAATATTAAAAACTCGTCTTAGTCTTTAATGACATGATACCTATGAACTTTAGGTAATGGTTGGTGTGCCGCTCTGTCGGTCTGTACATACTGAGCGAGAGACAGTTGCCTGCTGCAAGAACTGGATTCCTGCGACTCGTCGCCTAACTAACTAATGCCTCAGAATAGCGTTCGTTTCTGACAAAAACGACCACTGGGAAGGTAAATCGTTGGTAATTAGACGGCGGGAAAAAGCTCCAGTCGTTTGAAGCCGTTCTCTAAATGCTCATTGATGTTCATTTCAGCAAAAAAGTATTACTGTGAATGTAATAAAATTTCAATTTAGTGGTATATTTGAGAATCGACCCAACGATGCCGGCAAATTCTACAAGCGAGTGGATATCAAAAAAAGATTCAGATATTCTTCATAGATATTTGCCCCCCTATGAAAAGTTCTTGGAATTTTCGTGTTGTCTGATTTTGACCTTGCACGCACAGGCCTTCAGATATATATATATATATATATATATATATATATATATATAATTAACTGTGGCATAATGCTTTGGTTAAATCCGAAAATCAAATATATATATATATATATATATATATATACATTTCTTTGTTACCTTATATTTAAAGATGTTTGGACTGCTTAGCCCTGACTCCGTCAAAATATTTGAATGCTCAACGAGGAGTCTGGAACGTTTTAGCAAACTAACTTTTTGCGCAGATACGCTTGGTGGTTAGCCTATATAGACAGCAGAAACATCGGTACGCACCTGTGCACCCTTCGTCGTGAGTTTAGAGTATGATCAATCGTCCTTCATAAATTAATGCAAACTGAAAGAAATGTTAAGGTTAAGAAAGCGTTTGGTACATCTTTTTTCGACGTCAGGTGTCAGTTACGCGCGAGTTGGGTTAGCACTGTTGGCCTCTAGACGCTAGTTTGTAGCTCCTGCTACATTTGCGTGATCTGTGTGGTGAACTATTTTGTGCTAATTACTTATTACGGCATGGCATCTCAGGAATTTGTTTTGCGATCTTGCAAAAGGGACTTGATTCTCGTCTGAGTCGACAGGTACTCGCGACTACTTGCAATGCTGTAACTGTAGAGGTGAGAGTCGTGGTTCGCCACGCGTTATCAAGTGCGTGAGACTGAGGTCCACAGGATCGAGTTGGCGCCTATCGCGGCGAAGGCCAACAGCGGACACGCTGGCGCCCTCTGGCGGCTCCATCGTTAACTCAAGCAGGACCGTGCCAGCTTCAAATCGAAAGGACGCGCCAAGTGGTGACTCAAAACATGTCACGGCTGACAGTCCGGGTGCGTATGCTTGTCTGTGGATGAACTCACGCGACTACACGACATGTTTTTCCTGTAGTACTTTACAAACGTTTCCTGTATTGTACCATAGTCAGCTTTCTCAGCTTGCGACCGATCGAATACCAAGTCTTATTTAGGTACGGCACGAAAATAAGAACACTTTCAGATGCTGAGTGCTAACATGTCGCTCTAGCGGTACCTAAAACATAGTTTTAATGTATATGAGTTAAATTCAGATATATAATGTTACTGTTTAACTCGTTTAAATTAAAACTGTTACATGATTGAGGTTAGTAGAAATGTATCATGTAAATATAAATATATATATATATATATATATATATATAGGCGAGCACTGCCGAGTGTGCAAACGTATCGTAAATGATTAATAAATCATCACAATATTTTCTATATATATATATATATATATATATATATATATATATATAGGAAGTTAAATGTATGCATAGCCTACGCCTGGCCTGTCGTTGTTGTTGATATACTACCCATTCTTAAGTCCTGCCTCTCCCATCCAAGCAAGCCTGTGATTGCTTTAAAATTACTTCTATGACCTGGGATACTTTGTCTCAAATCTCGAGCTTATTACTTCTTGTGCTTCACAAAACTCAACGCTGGCCGCCGCTTCTGTGTGGGCAGTATTAAAAACATTCGTGGTCGGTCAGCACTTCTGTCAGGAGGAGGGTCGACCTTTCGTGGGCTCTGTTGTGTCATGCTCTGATACTTGTTATCAAGGGTCTGATACATCTACTGCTCATTCCTCTCTCGCGCTTCACTTCTAACGGCATCTCTGGAGATTTTTCCTCAGTAGCTGACGCTACCAGTGGGCGTCATGCAACGAGGGTCCTTTTGATGACGGTTTATAAATTTATTGGAATTTAAAGTTCACCCAGTAATGTTCTCTAGTAATACCAAGCACCTGCTGTTTCTGTGAGTACGGCTTACTTTACCACTGGCCTGAATTTTACAATGCAGTGCTCTTCCTCCAAAGGTCATGCTCAGTATATGTTTTTTTTTCGGAAAAGTATCAAAGCTACTGGGCTGCTTAAGTAAATGCCACCGTTATCTTTGAAAAGGGATCTGTCGAAATCAAACGCAACTGCTGTTATGGAGATTGATTTTAAATGATAAACCGAGGACGGCAAAACCGTTGGTGCCAAAAAAGGCTGCACACCTACACACAACCTACAGTTAAATCTGACTGTCAAAAAAGCACGGCAATCTAACGATGACCACACATGATTGTCTTTTATCGAAGTAGGTGAGTAGAAACCGCGCTTTTTTCGTGTCGTTGGCAGCTCTTGACACTCGGAAGCTAATGTTTTTTCAAGACCCATTGTTTCTAAGACCCGCAGTTCTCGGAACTGTTTTTCTTTTAATTAGAACTTTAACCCATGCCTGCAAATCGAAAGAAGGAAAGGTCGCTTCGAACGAATAATTTTCACGCCGGGATCGAGTCAGCGACTTCTAGCGCCAGAGTTGCTAGCTATCAATACTTGCCTGGTCAAAAAAGTAAAGGTTTTACATCCGAGTCTGAAACCTTTGGGTCTCTTCTCCGGTGTGCCTCTCCTCAGAACTGCAGCATTTGTCGTTGCTTAGGTCATCGAAAGAATTCTAGAAAAAATGTAAATCACTTGTCTTTAGTTTGTTTGGCTGATTAGATATCAATATATACAGTCATTTTATTTCTACTTTTGGCCAGGTCCACCTTTTCTCAAGTTGAAAAACACATACGTTTTGTTTAGCAAGGTAATATAGCTGGAGAACATTGCTTATAAATAACAATAGCGATAAAGAAGAACGTCCTTAACTAGAATTAAGTCTTACGCAAAATTTTCCAGTAGCCATGTCAATTATACATATTTTTAAAAGTATTCGTCCGTCGTCTAAGCAACAGCCTCTACTTTATTGGGAAGTTATCTAGCGTGTTAGGAAGTTGCCTATTAACTACAAGTACAGTGCGTAGCCTTAATCCTTTAGGGCAAGGTTGAATTACCTAATCGCCGAAGAAGAATAATCGTTGAAACACCTCTAAAATGTTGAAGTGTTCTTGTGCTCCTTTAGATAGAATATATTAGAGTATAATTAGTGTTGGATATTTGAAAGATGGGCAGGCCAAGCAGAAAGCTCTTGAGGTTCAGACCAACGTGTCTAAAAACAGGTCCGTGACCTGCAAATGCTCCATTATAGATTAAGACCCACGAGAAAGACTCATACTTACATATCGTCGACCTTTTATGCACGAAGCCGACGACAGCGGCAAATTAAACTTCTACAATACCCTGTGAAGGGCAATAAGCGCAACATGATTTCAGGTAATATGGGAGTATTTTTACTATGCGAGGCAATATTGCAAGGCCTTCCATAGCTTACTTCTCGGTAACACCATTTCATAGGGAAAAAAATTATGACCACGACCCCCTAAAACCGATCTACTTATACAATTCCTGTTTTGGCGTTAAGGATCGTTAGGGGGGATAGAAGAGGTCGGTGTCAGCTCTATCGGAAATGACACTATCGAAAAATAAAGATTATTCCGGCGATCTAAACGCCGTTTCTTACCAGAAACGCGTAAGTAGGGGCCGACGTAGGACTGGACAGGTTTTGTGGCTATTATATATACATGCAATAGAATCCCGATCGATGCAATTGAGAAGTGTCTGATTGGCACTAATATCTGTACTAATCATGGAAATAACGTGAGAACTTACATGCGCTCAAGAAAGCCCTCAATTTCTATTAAATTATGACAGACGTTAATCTGGCCAAGACAATAATTGGGCTCAATCTCACTAGCTGCTCAGAACAAAGGAAAACAAAGGCCACACATTTGCATAGGCCTTGTTTTGATTACTAATGTAAATATATAATTACGAGGACATGCAGACGTGACCTAAGTGAACCTACAATAATAAAGGAGCTTAAATTAAGAGTAAAAATGACACAAGTCATGACTTTGACTCTCAAAGTAACCGACTTTTACAAACGAATCACTGACAATGCATGAATCGCTAATCTTACAAAAATTCCTAGCTGCAAGGAATCTCTTTCACAAGCATCCTGTATAAAGTACTAACATTCCTCATTACCTTAAGGCTATACAATTAATGAAATGCTGGCAGAACAACCGGTCTTTTTTTATTCGAGATCAACAGCGGAAGCTTTACAATGTTTACTTGACCACGTGCATAAGTAAAAAACAAGCCAAAATAATGTTAATGGATTTAAAATCCGCCTTCAATTGCACACCGAGAGATCGGCTTTAAAAAAATATCCGCGACCGATTTGCAACCACTTCATACACGACATGCTAGACCATAAGAGCACAACCAAAAACCGCGGCCACTACATCAAAGGCCTGGTCACTAAGAAAAGCGGCGTTGCACAAAGCGAGGCGGCCAACACTGTTCTGTTAATATCATCGCAACGTCCCGAAGCCATTGATAATTTTATCTAGTTGAAAACTAACGTAAACCATTTCAAAATCAATAAAACCAAAATCAAATTTCTTCGTATTAGCCATGAATGACCTTACTCCAACGCTGATCATTGTATGAAGATAAAGGGCACTCCGCTGGAGCTCGCCAATTACTTCCCGTATCTTGATGTTATTCCAATACTGCGAGTCTTGTTTGGTAGACACAGATAAAGTCAAAGTGGCCAAGGCTGTCGTAACGCTCCTTGCGGGACTGCAGGACACTGAAATTAAAATCGCAATGCACTTAATTACTGTCGAAATGGTTCATATTATCCGATACTGCATGCATTTTGTAAAACGTGCTTTAGGGCTCTCTAGGAATGCGTCAGCCGCATTTGCACTGAACGAATGTTTATTAACGACTTCATTTTAGATAAGATCCCGCTTGATGCAGACTCATCGACCGATATCGTGACGTGAGAGGGAAAACGTCATGCTTCTTGTACAGGAACGCGTAAACTACATGCTTAGCCCGGACAATGACCACTATAAGGTTCACGACCTGTATGCCTATAAATGAATGTGTGATACATGCGTGTGTAAACTTATATAAATATTTTGAAGGAGGAATTATATGCAGTTACGAACCATCGCTGCGATTGTCTATCCCAAGCAGGTTGGGACTCGACCCCAAGGATTGGATGTTAGTCTGTTGACACCCGTACCCACTAAACTCACCTTAAGCTCCACTCTCTGATAGCCCAGATCTTTAAAGAACAATACAATGGGCTATCAGGAGAAGTGCCGCGGAGCGCGCTTTTTCAGATCAATTGACTGGGGTCGCTCACAGGTTCCCGCACTTGTCCAACACTTGCCAGCCCGTTTTCTTTGAGCCACACTTCCTTACGGCTGCTTTCGGATTGAAGCAGTGTCCCAGTTTCCAGGTTTGCTCACTAGAGACGATGTATTCTGTGAACTCTATAACGCTGACCCACGATAGACCATAAGAGCACAACCAAAAACCGCGGCCACTACATCAAAGGCCTGGTCACTAAGAAAAGCGGCGTTGCACAAAGCGAGGCGGCCAACACTGTTCTGTTAATATCATCGCAACGTCCCGAAGCCATTGATAATTTTATCTAGTTGAAAATTTTATCTAGCTGACTTCGTGGTGTAGGACTCCCTCCCTGAACCATTTCTCTCGGACGTGTCTGCTTGCCCTTATCCGCGCAGCCTTCTAGGCGGACCACTGTAGCATATATGACTTGGAGTATCCCCACATGCCTCTTGGCAGGACACGCATATCGCCGACGAAGCCTTCCCAACTCGGAACACGTACGAGTTGAAGTTCTCATGCCCTGCGAGGATCTGGGTGAGGTGACAGGTAAGGTCGTCCCCTGGCTTCCCAATTCATGCCTTTATATCTGGAAGTAATACGCGCAGGGATCCTCCAGGACCCCCCCTCGGGGGGATGGCGTCCCACTCAGAATGTCATGCCTCAATTGTGATGTTCCTCTCCTTATCTTTTTCCGTCTGCTTGAAAGCATTTAAGTCCTATAATGGCTTTTTTTCGAGTGCCTTAAGATCCCTGTCAGTAGGGTAGCCCTGAATTATCCTCAGGGCTGCTACCCTCTGGGTTCTTTGGGTAGCATTTGCTCTACTTTTTGTCTTGAGAGTCGCCCTTACCCAAGCTGGCGTTTCGAATAATGCCATTGATTCCGCAGCCGTCATTAGCAATGCCCTCGTGCGGGCCCTGGAGCCATGGATGTTCGGCAGGATCTTTTACACACACTGCCCTGACTGATCTTGTCTTTGTTTTTTTATGTGGCTGAGGCCATTTATCGTTGACTCCAGTGTAACCCCGAGGTAGCGTGCTTTATTTGCTATTTTAATATTCTGGCCGTCGAGCTGTAAAGTAAGCGGACGAATCCTCTTCCTTCCTGTGAGGAGTATTGCTTCGCTCTTTTCCGGGGCCAGTCTAAGTTCCGCTGCGTTCATCCACTCTAACGTCAGGTGTACAGCTTTGTTCATTTTTATCTCAAGCTCGTCGGCAGTTTTAGCCTGCGCGACTATCGCCAGGTTGTAGGCATAGGACACTTCTTGGGGAAAGCCTGGGAAAGACGTCGTCGTAGACCAAGTTCCAGAGGAGTGGGCCAAGTATGGACCCCTGCGGGACCCAGGCTGTCATTTGGAAGCTAACCTGACCATTGACAACTGTTGTGTGCCTTAAGGTAGTCGGAAATAACTTTTACCAGATACGAGGTGACGTTTTTTCGTATCAGCATGTCCAAAATTGTCCGCTATGGTAAGATGTTGAAGACGTTCTTAACGTCTAAAAGAACGACCAGGAGGAGGTACCTTGCCCGTAGCTATGTAGCAAATCCGCCTTACTTGCTATGCGATGTATTACAGTTAAAATGGATCGGTTCTTACGGAAACCGTATTGTGTGACCAATAGTAGTAGATTCGTGTTCCTCTGCGAAGAGTCTGAGTCTTCCCTCAATTATAGCGTCGTATCCTTTTGGTAGCACGCTCAGCAGGCATGTCGGCTGATACCCCTTGTTGCCGTCGGGGATAAGAACGACTTCGGCTCACTTCGCGGAAAGTACTCAGAGAGCGGAAAACTGTCGCTTTTAAGCAGGACATTAACAGCATCCGCCACTGTTTTGGGGTGCTCCTTGAAGAGAAGTTTTACTGCTTTAGGGGGAACCCCGTCTGGTACAGGGGCTTTACCGGTTTTTTTTTGTCTAAGAGCTGCGCGTTGAGCCTCGTACGGCTGAATAGACGGAATCTTGCCCTCTTTCCTGGGAATGTTCTCATAAATAGCTTTTTTAAGAGGCGCTTGGGTTGGGAACAGTTTAATTAGGATATCCTTGGTTTGCATTTCGTCCAGAGAAACAGGGAGAATTATTTTTATTTTGCCCCTGACTCTCTTGTACGGTTTTTCCAGGGATCGTCCTCGATCTCGTTGAAGAGCTTCCTCCAGCCCCTAGCCTCACTATCGGCTATGACTTGCTTGAGTAAGGCCCGGTTTGTCTTATACTCTAGTTGTGCTTGAGTGCATGTGTTTGCATCTCGGTGTTTTGTTTCGAAAGCACGCCTCGCTTTGCAGCACTCTTTGCGTTTGTCTGCTACCTCGTGTGACCACCAAGGGGATCGTCTGTGAATTTTAACCGCTTCTTGGGGAGGATCGATCGAAGGTTTTGAATCCTCAGCCGTGTCTCAATGCAATGGTGGTCGCCGAGGTTTTTCTCCTCCACCAGAACCTTCCAGCTTATAGCTTTTCGTGCCAGGATATCGTTGCATAACGTGATGTCCACAAACGCTCGCTGCCATGGCGGTGGAAGTTAAAATCCCATGTTATTAGTACAGCATTTCCGGACTTATCGGTGCGTATCGATTTCGCGAGATCATCTAGTAAATCGCTCGAAATCCTCTTGCAAGCGAGGGGCTGATGTAGGCAGAATAGATTATGTCGACCTCCTTTACATTAATCCAGCAGAACCCATTTCCATGTCCTCTCTCAAGGACCTGTACATTTTGTTTAGTTATGAGCGCTGTGTCCAGCGTTGGATTCTTGTCCAACGTCTCTGATGCTTCTTCGGCTTTCCTGTTGGGCTCGCTATATATATGTGTGTGTGTGTGAACTTGAACATGAGTGTCCGTGTGATTCTGCAACATTGGTTCGGTAAGCAATTCTTGTCAGCTTAAAATCATATATATTATATATATATATATATATATATATATATATATATATATGTATACACATGCAGGGTCATTCATATTGTTATGTGCTTATTCCGGGATTTGGTAGAACTCGGCAAGAAAATAATTTTTCCAAACAGAAGGAGGACGCGGAAGCGTCTTGTTTAGGAGAGAGAGTTAAATTTTAAAAAGTCGTTTTTCTGCCTTTTTTGCCTAGGCACAGTTGTGCGAAACATACGTTTGCGGGAGAACCAGACAACGCATAAAGGAACCAATCATTCGGCGTGTTCGGAGAAAAATTCTGCGCAACGGAGGACACTTCACTAGCTTGCGTAGCGAAAAGCGAATAGCCAGATGGGAGAAAGTCATAAAAAGTCGATATGTTGTTATGTCATACGTTAACGCTTCTTCGTGAAAAATCGTAATTTTTTCCATTACGACCGAAAGTGTGTATTTAACTAGTTTCATGCAACAGCAATTTAATGCCCACCATTTTGGTACCTAAGTAATGGTGCTGCGTTACGTAGTTGTCAAGTAACTAAGCTTTTTCGATAGCCATATCGACAGCGAAAGCATGCATACTTGCATAGCGTGTATGAGAAAGTTAGGTACAAATTTCGAGGTTTGGTAGAACTCGGCAAGAGAATAATTTTTCCTAGTGGAAGAAGGGGGCGGAAACGTCTTGGCAAAAGTTTACGGTTCTGAACGTGAAAGCTTTCACGTAAAACATAACAACATATGACTGTCGAAAAAGCTTAGTTACTTGACAACTACGTAACGCAGCACCATCACTTTGGTACGAAAATGGTGGGCGCGCGATATAAACGCGCGCGTGATAAGCTATGGTCGAAGTGTCTATAAATGTATAGATAGCATGCACTAAGTTTGTGCGTGTACGCACGACACAATCCTCGAACAAATTCTGCATACATGTACAAGGCAAGCCGCCAGGTTATGACCCTAAAGCGTCTAAAGCGTAATTTTCGTTTGCTTCAATGTGCAAACAATTGCATTGTGCCTACGCAAATTCACTTTATTTAGAAATAATTTGAATACTTTGCTTTGCTCTCGTAAGACTATGAAGGGCTTTTTAGCTATCTATTTCTATACCACTCGTACATATATATATATATATATATATATATACATATATATATAAACGAGACGTATGTATATTATTTAATCTAAATACATAAACATTTTGTTGGTTTTGTTGAGCATTAGCTGGCTTGAAGTCGTAATCGAAAGTCATTTAATTGCGCTCGCAGATTAGATAGTGCAGATCGACGGGCTGAGAGTTTTGAGCTCAATTGAGGATGATTCGACTCACATCTCTCTCTGGTTGTGTTTTCTGCGCCTTGGTTTGTCTCACTTGTTCTTTGCCGGCCTGTCAGGTCATCGGCGTACCCCGTTTGCTAGGTTAAGCAGCAAGCAGCACAGGACCTGACGGAGCAGGGCGGCCCTCGCGTATACGCCCGTCCATCCTGCGTCGTCTATTCCTCTCCTCGATGGCGAGAAGGCCGCACGACGCGGTCGAATAGTAATCACAATAACTAATACTAGCTAATACTAATAATAGTAGTCGTATGTCTTAGTAGTTAGTACTCGTTGCCGTAGTAGTAGTAGCAGCTAGTAGCAGTGGTAGTAGTAGTAGTAGCAGTAGTAAATAGCAAAAGTAGTAACAAAAGTAATAAGGCTTTAAGGAGTGTGTGCCGGCGACCATGATGACGATGAGATTGACGATGATATTCTTGATGACTATGATGACGATGAGATTGACGATGATATTCTTGATGACTATGATGACGTTGAAAGTGATGTTGATGATGATGTCGATGGTGATGATGAAGACGATGGTCATGATGAAGACGATGGTGATGATGGTGATGATGATGACGATGGTGATGATGATGATGACGATGGTGATGGCGATGGTGATGAAGACAACGGACAACGAAGGTCATCGAGTCGATGGCGGAGGTGGTGGTGGCGGCGGCGGCGGCGACAGGAAACGGTCGTTCCGGGGGCCGGCGCCGTCATCGCGATCAACCTCAGCTATGGGGTTGCAGCAATGACTCGAAACGACGACGACGACAACAACAACAAGAGGAACGTCCGTAGAGCCACAGCTACAGCAGCAGCGCCAAGACGGGTGTACGAGCTATTCGCGGAAACTGCTCGATGCGCTAGGAGTTGTTGTTGTTGTTGTTGGCGTTGCTTCTGTGGGGTGGTGTGCATGTGTCAATGTGTATATATGTACATGTGTGTTGGGGTGTGAGCGTGTCTGAATGTGTGCACACTTTTTTCGTGTGCGTACGCGGACACGGGCGTTTGTACGCCGCGGTTCGTTGTTACGCCGCCGTCAAAGCGACAGGGGAGGAGCAGACCTCAAATTAGGACAGGACGAGTGAAGACAAAAGAGCTGTCGCTTCTACGTTCGACCTTCACGGCTGCTGGTGAAGATCTGCCAGCGATCCTAGCGATCTAGTAGGGCCTGCAGCCGCCTTTCTTTAATCAGTAGGGAGGCGCCGTAGTACTACCAGAAGTAGTAGTAGTAGTTATAGTAAGTACTAGAAGTTGTAGACGACAAGGGCAGAGCTAAATTAGCGCGCCGACTGCTCCAACGTATTGGCGCAGGTCAAATTTCGATAGACGATGAGGCCAGGTTCCACAGGTAGACAAGCCAACTCATCTGTCGACGTGGCCATGTCCTCTGTGCGAGTGATTGTGTCACTGTGTGACTCGGGGCTATCGGCATGACCGGCTACTTCTGCACATCCATCCAGCCAATCGGCCGTAGAAGAGTAACGCGTATCGTAATGTAAATATATATTATATATATATATATATATATATATATATATATATATATATATATATATATTTATACATACAACGTGGAAACGCTGCCTCCGTTCGGGGCACACCTCTGAAGTGGTCTCGGCCTAGCCTAAAGGAAACAGACAGGTGATAGTCACAATACGCGCCCGCTAAGCACATTGCTTAGTTAATCCTCTGCGATATGTGTAACATATGCATAATGTATCATCCAGAGTATATATATATAACCTGGCCTCAAGAAATACCATTCGTGGTAACTTGTGTCCTGGAGTTTATTGCCAGACCCTTGCCATTGCGCGCTTAACCGTTAGTTATATTACTGGGCCAAGAAATAAGCAGGTTTAGAAGTTAAGGAATCACTAACACATAAAAACACTTTAATTAATTAACCAAGGTACCGTGCATGATAAGCATAGTTTAAGAGTTATCGGTGGTGTGGTGCATTAAATAATGTGTAATAATACATGTGGGCATTATCATAAATATTTTATTATTTAAATATCTATTGTGCTACTTCATGTTGCTAAGCTAAGGAGCAAACTTAGTTTGTATACCATTCTAGTTTGTCTATAATCTTTATGAACAGGCCCCGTACAATTGACTTTAGTGAAACAAAAACACGGCCACCCTCGCTTGCATCGAACGTATTCGGTCTCAATTCATATCGAACGCATTCGGCATCAGGTGCCCTTTACAAACGCCCGGAAACGCAAGAAACCACCCATTTCCAAGGGTTTAATCAAGGTTTGACAGCACCGTTATCACTGGTATCATGATATTTAACACATATATCACGTGTAGTGCAATTTTTAAGCTGCATAGGACATACTGTATGCGCCGTCCTTGCATCTGTCCTTGTAACGGATGCACTTTCCTATATGGCACAAACCGCATTGACCCTTCCGCTTCAGACATGATCTGTAGCCCAGGATCATCAAAATCGTAGATAGAGCTCTTCAATAAAATATTTTCGTGTTTACTGTACTCTGTGATATCGTTAAGAGAGGCAAGAGCAACAATGCTGATATCCCCTGCACTTAAGTTTCTCAGATGTTCACGCCTGACCTGATCCTCACAACATTTGCAGAGGAATTGTTTCGGAGCCAGATACCCACGATAGTAATAAAATAAACGAGCGACGCCAGAGATAAAACATCTAGATCCACAATAGCCTATGGCGGCTCTAGACGTTGGGTCGGCTCTGTTCTGCTTCACTATAGACGGTTGCCTCTGTATTCCATTCGTGCGTGCAATGGTAAATGCCTACAGTTATGTTTGTCATTACTAGAATGAGACCCTCCTGAATTAGGAGCTAGTGCTAGCTGGTATTGGCAACAAATCGGCCACGTTTACAACAAAGAGCAGCTGGCCCAGGCCTGATCTATTGTAGATCGAAGTGGCCTTTTAATACACCAGTAGCAGGGTGGGCCGACGGGCGCATTACAAGTAGATATCAAGTATGTCAGTGGCATCATCAAAGGGAGCTGTTGCCGTCGACATGCTCGTAGCACGAAAGCAAATACCTTGCAATGGATATATATATATATATATATATATATATATTAAGGCGAGCACTGCCGAGTGTGCAAACGTATTGTAAATTATTAATAAATCATCACAATATTTTATATATACACGGTGTGTTCAAAACGTATCGCGACTTTTGAATTTTCGCGGGTTACGTATATTCGAATTTCGATTTTTTGTGGCGTTATGTTGGTACTCATGTCTCTCACTTATGCCGACAAGCTCGGCCATTTTGAATGTTCACTTAATTGTTGACAGCTGCTTTGCTTGCACGTGTTTTGGATCGTCTTCGATTTTTACCTATTCAAAAAAATGGATCAAAGAACCTGTATCAAATTTTGTGTGAAAAACGAAATTAAGTGCGCGGATGCATTCCGAATGTTGACTGTGGCATACGGAGAAGCTACCTTGGACCGAAGCAACGTTTATCGGTGGTACAAAATGTTCTCAGAAGCCCGAGAAGATGTGAACGACGAAGAGCGTGCCGGACGCCCGAGCACTTCAACAACAGACGAAAAAATTAATGAAGTAGAGAAAATGGTATTGGCCAATCGTCGAATCACCGTTAGAGAAGTTGCTGAGGACCTAAACATATCGATTGGCTCGTGCCATTCGATTTTTATCAATGATTTGGGCATGAGACGGGTCGCCGCGAAATTCGTACCAAAATTGCTCAATTGCGACCAAAAACAGCATCGCATGAACATTGCTAATGAGATGTTGGACTCTGTCCGCGACGACCCAAATTTGCTCCAGAGGGTCATAACTGGTGACGAATCGTGGGTTTATGGTTATGACGTGGAAACCAAAGCTCAATCATCTCAATGGAAGCTGCCGCACGAACCAAGACCGAAAAAAGCGCGCCAAGTTCGGTCGAATGTGAAAGTTTTGCTGACAGTTTTCTTCGATTGCAGGGGCGTGGTGCATCATGAGTTCTTGCCATAGGGTAGAACGGTCAATAAGGAATATTACCTGCAAGTTATGCGCAATTTGCGCGAAGCAATCCGCCAGAAACGCCCGGATTTGTGGAAGAACAAAAATTGGCTTTTGCACCACGATAACGCCCCTGCTCACACATCGTTGCTTGTGCGCGAGTTTTTGGCCAAAAACAACACACTAATGATGCCGCAGCCGCCGTATTCCCCAGATCTGGCCCCCTGTGACTTTTTCTTGTTCCCTAAACTGAAGAGGCCCATGAAAGGACGACGTTACGCTACGCTTGACGAGATAAAGACGGTATCGAAGGAGGAGCTGAACAAGATAAAAAAAAATGGTTTTTTGAAGTGCTTCGAAGATTGGAAAAACCGTTGGCACAAGTGTATAATATCTCATGGGGATTACTTTGAAGGGGACAAAATAGATATTCATGAATAAATGAATAATTTTTGAAAAAACACAAAAGTCGCGATACGTTTTGAACACCATATGTATATATATATATATATATATCTGTAAGAGGTTGTCACGGGCTTCCACTGCCTAGTGTACTTCGTCTAGAGTGTGGGCTATTATTTGGGTGCTATCAAACCTAGTTCAACTTGGACCGTTTGCGCCACATACTCCGCACGTCACACTACGCTTATAGTTCGTCTGTGGCACGTGCGCTAATTTTCAGATGCCGCTACTACCATCAGTAGTACTTCTACCACTGGATGCAGGGTTTCGCGGTCGGGACGATTTAAAAAACAACAACAACAACAGCAACAACAATAACAGCAACAACAACAACAACAACAACAACAACAACAACAACAACAACAACAACAACAACAACAACAACAACAACAACAACAACAACAACAACAACAACAACAACAGCAATAATAACAATGAGACGACCCGTCTGAGTTGACTAAGACGCCTTGCCAGTCAAATGATCATCTATTGGAATCTTTTCGACGATTACCACTGAGTATATGACGCTGTAGACGAGTGTGGCGTCGTAGAGCAATGACTGATCGGTCAATCTCTTAGTGTTGCTCCGTATTCTCGACCCAGCTACCTACCTACCTAGCTCTCTCTCTCTCTTTCCCTTGCCTTCCTTCTTTGTCCCACTCAGTCTGTCTATATTCCAATTGTGCCCGAGTGAAAAAGCGCTGCCGCCCGTATTGCTGCTGGCTCATTTCACAATTGTGTTTATACGTGTATGTATATGCTTCCTATGCTATCAAACAAACATACACACGCACACATACGCACGTACAGAGAGAGAAAGAGAGAGAGAGAGGAAAAGAGAGGGTGCGAGAGAAAAGGGGGAAAGAGAGGGAGAGAGAGAAACATTGATCATCCAGATAGACATGTTTCAGCCAGATTACACATTATAATAAGGCTTGGCGTTGGCGTCGTCTTAGCCTTAGCCGCGACTTGGCAGCATGTCGTTGATGCTGTTGCAGCGGCTGCCAAGGCGAGTTTGCTGTAGTTTGAAGAAGAAGAGGACGACGAAAACAACAATGGCGACGTGACACGTAGCAGCGTGTGATCTCGCAGCACCAGCGGCGGCGGCAGCGGCATTTGTCATTGATATGGCTACCTATACATAGCGGTCTGATTATCTCGATCTGTTGGTGGGTGTGAATGCTGCCAACGTCAACGATATAGATGCTTGCTATATTGCTGCTGGAAGCTGGATGTTGATGATCAACAACAACAACAACGACGGGTCACTGCTGACAGCATCGATAGGCTGACGATACGACCCGGACCCGTCGGATTACCGATCACAGCACAGTATCGGCGATGCTGTAGGTCGCCTCGCACCTCGACCTATCTCGTCCGTTGTTCTTGTTTCTTCTACGCCTGGTTCGATGACAAGAAGATGAAGAATAAAAAGAGGAAGAAGAAGAAAAAGTCGACGAAGAAGAGAAAAGGGGAGAAAGGAAGACGATGGGGACGAAAAATACATGTAGAAACCGAGAGGAGAGCGGGAAAAGCTGCCCGATGGAAAGGTGGAAACAAATAGTGAGAAGAAAAGAAAAAGAAGAAGGGAAACAAAACGTCGAGGATACGGTGAAGGAAAAGAGACTAGACGAAGACCAAGAAGACGACGATCGACCGAAAGAGGAAAAGGCCAGAGCTCGTCAATACGCTGCTCGCCACTTTGCTCGATTGTTGCGGCGGGTTTGAAATGTTTGACCTGTTGAGCAGTCTCCTCTATAGCCTCCTTGCTCATCTCTCTCTATCTCTCTCTCTCGGTGTGTTTCCCTATTTTCTCTCTTTCTTCCAGTTATCCACGCATCCTTCCTTCACTCTCTGGACGCTGGGCTTATTCAGGAGGACAGAAGCGAAGGAAGATAAATGTAGAATGAAAGATTTATGTTGTCTCCTTCTCTCTTTCTCTCCCGCGTCCCCTCTTCCTTTCGGCTTTCCGTTGGTTTGCCGGTCATATCAAACTATACCAATCAGCCAACATCATGGTGTACTCTGATGATCTCGATATCATCTTTGTAAAGACTTGTTCCAATATTTTCTGGCCTATCATACGCCTACTGACTATATATATATATATATATTTAGCAGACACGGGCACAATGGTTACAATTATTTGAATTGCGTAATTATGGGCATTTTAAGCCCAATGAGGAATTACTGAAATTAAATAAATCTGCCGTCTGGAAAAAACAATAGAAAAAAAATTATATATATATATATATATATATATATATATATATATATATATATAATGAGAGAGAGCAAAAAGCTTCTCGCTCAGATTATGCAGACAAAGTCCAAATTTTTGTAAATACAATTACATATCTAGGCATCACACTGACCCCCCCCCTCACCCAGTCAAGACATCGGCTGCGCAAATTATTGGAGGGACACAAAAGGGGATGGTTCCATCAACGACACGTAAAAACCCGCAAATGGCTTTACTCAAGATAGCGTTAGCCCTTTTCAATATGGAAACACCACTACTAATCACTTCATACGGCATCTAGGTCCTATGAGCAAACCTGTGTCTCGCACCTAGCGGTATTTGACCGCGTAAAACCTGCATTTCTGAGACGAATATTGTTTAGGCTTAAAACAGTCCGCACGTAATTATCTTGTTTATTTACTGGTCAATTCGCAGAGCAGATTAAAAAACAGTTTACACTTTCAATGACCCCGGTGTATCTCCAGTTTATTGAGCAGCATAAGAAAAAATGACTGACATTGGCCCAGAGTTTTACACCACAGGGGCTACGCTAAACTCAGAGTTGAAGCGATTAAGCAGGACGCATATATATATATATATATATATATATATATATATATATATATATATATAGTGACACGTTTCGCAGTCCATGGATTTTACCATACACTGTATTAGAATGAGAACTTTGCCGAACCTAGTGACACATGCATTTGTAAATATTGCAACAGGTTGTGTACAAGATATCATGTCAGTGAGCGCCACGTAGTGACCTCACTAGCAGGATTGGCACCTGCAATTTTAAAACGTTTATATTGTCGCGTATGGTTATATATATATATATATATATATATATATATATATATATATATATATATATATTATTTTTATGGGACCGTCTTTTCCGGACGGCAAATTTATTTAAGTTCAATAACTCCTCATTGAGCTTGAAATTACCAATATTACATAAATTCAAACAATTATAGCTATTCAGGTAATTTTGCAGAAAAGGCTATCGCCCGTGTCTGCTTATATGTATAAATACATATATATTAATATATACATATATATATATATATATATATATATATATATATATATATATATATATATATATATACATCTAACTGCTTTGGGTGAGTGTTATCAAGCGAACAAAGACATTGACTGTGAGCATTGCTGAGCAGCTGCGTCTGCCGTCAAGTAGGCGCTGTGCGAAAACGGCTGGCTCATCGATGGCGGCTATTGGTGAAAGTCCACGCGGCCTGGTTGTAGCCGCCACTTCCAGCAGGAGGTGATGATCTTTCATCGTCGTCGCTAGCGCCAAGACGACGGCCGTCTCGGAACAAAAGTCTACAACACACGTCGAGAGTAGAGGAGGAAACTTGGGATCACATAGGGTCAGCAGCAACAGCAGACACTGGCGCAGTTTCTGCCGCTTCGAGACTGCTGTTGTCGTTGATTCTGTGGTTTTAGCTATTGTTGCTGTTGATGTTGTTGTTCTTGTTGTTGTTCTTGTTGCTCATGCGCCGGCTTACCGTTAGATAGACCACTTTTTTTTTCAAAAGGAAAATGCAATTTACACACGCCCGTCGATGCGGTTGACAGGTCGTGTGGGACTCAACATGGGTAGATAAGATCGAAACATATACTATCTGTATATGTTTCGATCTTATGCCAAACATGTAATACCCACTAAATTCACCTTATTCATCTCTCTTATTCAAAATTGTGCAGCAGTACTTCGAGACCATGCGGAGGGAAGCCCCATACAACAACGTTCCCATTAGTCTACGGATACTCCGCAAACAGAGGTGCGCGCGAAAGCCAGGCCTTGCCTAAGAGCGTGCGGCGCTTAAAATGTCAGACGAGACTTTAGATAGACCTTTAAGGAGGTTGCTTTAATTCTAGACCACCATTTTTGGATGGTCTAGAATTAACCGCTAGTGGCCGGCGCGCTTGGAATCGCCGTGAGGCATATCTTCAATGCACCAAGGGCCGGACATATTGAGATATCTAGGGTCTCCCCAACGGCACTTATTGTGGCATGGGTTTCGACGGCATGATTTATCATTTATTCTCACTTCGATCAACAGCGGGGATCACACAAGCCACACCCCGGTAGATCACAACCATGATTAGCACACTAGCCCCCTAGATCAGGCCGCCACTAGATAGACGTCTGAGTTAAAAAAAAAAACGAGCCCAGACGCCAGTTCAGTATGACTGACTATTGAAATGTCTGGCAGCAGTGATGGACTTATCGACGCGAATAAACTGTACTGGATACGATAACAACGTTTATAGTACATCGACAACAACGACGACGACTGCTGAGAACGGCAGACGGGTTTAACGAACACCAAGTTAAAGGTCTGTAAAGTTTATACCATAGTTGTAATCAAAGAGAACCTGAATATCTGTAGATTTAAGCCAGGCCACTCGTATCGTCAGGTATGCATGAAGTTCTTCCGTCTCGCTAGATAAGTAGAACAACCACGTGGACTTCTTCAGATAGTAATGTGATAGATGTGATACGAACGTGTTGGCTGATCGTAGTCATTGTGTGAGTTTCCAATTAATGATGACATCATTTCCATCAGTTCCAGCGGCAATCCGCTTACAGTTCAGCCCGCCTGTTGCGACCAGTGCTGTAATTCAAACGAAAAAAAACATAGACGCTTGCGTGTTCTTTTTCCACTCTCGATCTAGTGGCCCTTTTGCCACACTCTAACATCAAGCTGTGCCACTTCGCCCTTGTGTGCGTGTGCTTCTAAATAAGTGTGGCAATGTTTGGTCAAACGTCTGATCATATTCGACGGCACGCTGTAATTTCTCTACATCCGAGTCAAATAGGCAGTAGTGAAAATCTTGGGGTATTTTATTGAGCTGATGAACGCAATACATTCATGACAGTGTTTCCAACCGAAACACATTCATTTGCAATGGTGAATGCTGCAGTTTACTGCTGTCCTCTCATCACCACAATCTCACATGAAAAAGCCCGACGAGTCTTGCGTACACCCCAACAAAACAGAAATGCAGTTTATAACAGCTAGATAATTTTAAATATCGCTTACCATGAAGTGCTTTAAAATGGCGTAGAATGTATTAAGTCCACTTGAAAGAGTGTGGCAAACTATACACAAGCAAAAAGCAATGACTTATTAATAAATGGCGGTGTGCTTCCTTTATTACAAGGATGTGATAGACTAGGGCTAGGTTAACGTTTTTTTCATTTTCGCACGAAACTTCAATATAAATGCTGGCGGAAGCTAACATTAGCTGCACTCCATTATGCTGGCCTGTGACTACCAATGAATAATTAAAGTGCAATACAATGGTTTAATGTCACCTTTGCTGACCGAAAAATTCTAAGATTATGTGGAATTTGCGAAGGACTACGGCAGTTAATAAAAAAAACATGTATAAAACGTGTGTGTGTGTGTCTGCTTACCTCGTCCGTCGAGCACGTCCGTATAGAGGAGCCGCATTGGCGCGTTTCCGACCTGGATAAGACTTCGCTGCCGCAATTGCAGCTTGTTTAGATGAGATTGAAATTAAGTGGTTACTCGTTGAGTTGCTCGTTCTACATACATGTTGCTACACGCATATTGGCGACAACATCGTGGAGGCTGAAGGAGTGAAGCGGCGAAAGCGGTGCACAGATTACTGGCCAATACATTTTTGCCAATCCAGGCGTTTTCTCTGCAGCAATGTGAACATAGGTTCATATTGTCATCGCGTTCTTGAAAGAAACTCAGAAAGTTTTTGCCGGCAGGAGAACGTGGTAGCGGAACAGTGCTAAACCAGATCCAATAGAACCTATTATAGCAATACCGGGAATCAAACCGTGAAGACAGAAGCTTCTAGCTAGCCTGGACGCGTTTCATCTAATGAAGAAGAGCTGTAGAAACCTAGTGCCAAAAATCCCTTGTCGCCATACCAGGTCTAGGTTTAGTGAGTCTCTAGCTCTAACACAGTGTCATATATGGCAATATATTTTGCCATCTGTCTCCACGCAAAAGGAGACTATTGACAATTTACGGCAATCGCTAGCATGCTGTGTCAGCGTCAGAAGTTCTGCCTTTCTGTCTACTGCTACGTATTAGCCGAACACAATCGCACGAAAATGATTCGCAAATTTGGCTCAATGCCTGTTGTCTACCTTGTGTAATATTGTAATGCTAATAATATACGTCCTTTGTCTAAAAGGATCTTCTAGAAACGTTCTCATAAAGACACACAAGAACATAGCTCTGTGCTAGAACTCCAAGTTTCAATCATCTTGCACCTTTAGTTGCGCTAGCTGGTCAATAGGGCAACTGTTGAGTAACAAATATTTTTACAAGATAGCATAACGTTTTATAATATGGAGTTTTAATTAAATATATTTTAGTTATTGCATTGTTTTATAAGACGGACTTCATAAATGGAAATGTGCAACGGCGGGGATCAAACCGTACGTGTCTCCTCCGGTCGTAAGGTGCACGCGAATGCACTACGCCACCAAAATCGGTAAAATAGGGCAATCTTAGACCTGAAATTTTCTGTCTTAGGCCTTAATGCGGAGGACCTTGGATAGAGCAAGGGGAACAGGTCCGTCCAAATGCACACGTTTTAATATATCCGGCGTAATTAAACAAATCTGTTGTTTGAGCAAGTCTGACATTTATGTTTATTTGGCGATAATTTAGCATCGAGTAATTGCTCACGAACCTTGTATATGGGTGCGTTACAACTTTATTTACAGCACTTCTGATAGGGTCAGCTTTATTTGCAATAGCCCCAAATGGTTCTTACTACAACGTGTCAGAATGCTATATATGTATACTCCATCATAGTGCAGTATATTTGCAATATACTATACTTGAAATTTGAAAAATGAGAGCATAAGACACGGTTTTCTTAAATTCCAGAGAGGCATTATATTGTAGCTTGTGCAAAACTCCTGCCAGAAGTTTGCTCATCGTAGGTGTAATATGAATTCCCATTTGATGTTATTCTAGAACGTCAGACCACAGCATTTCTAGTTATGCACCTCACGGATTATCTCACAACTGCAGTTTGCCTCAATATTTCAATTCTAGCGACCCCAGGGAGCACACGAGAGGCAATGTTAAGTGGAAGTTCAACATAAACAACAGCGATATAAGGAGTTGTAAAGTCCGTTAAAAAAATATTTTTTTCTAATAGAACATGGTCTGTGAGAAGTCTCGTTTCGGAAACTAAGCATATCGTATAAGCTAAGCACAATTATATGTAATAATTTTATCCGATCTACGCAACTAAATGCTTTCTGTATATCAATGGAGACCAAAAAATAGTTTTTATTCCCTATAATGCCCCAATAAAGTTTCGAGCTTCAATAGTTGCATTGCAGAATTTCGCGCTCCCATATCCCCAAATTGTTCAGGATAAAGAATGTAGTTTTTTCAATTAAACCAATAGGTTGAGAATTTAATTTTTCTCCGATAATTTTGTCAAATACAGTCGTGGTAGGGATATGTCTAAGGTCATGAAGACAAGTAGTACCCCCTGTATATTTGAAAAGGCTTAATTAAGGATTATTCAAATACCATAAAAAAAAGTTCCAGTTTGCACGCATAATTTGGTGGCCAACACTGGTGAGAACACATGTTTTATTTTATTTTACCGTTTTTTTAGAAATCTTATCATTTTTCTTACTAAGTTTTTTAGATGTTCAATAGGTTGCAATACTTTACTTTGAGCTCGGTTAGCATTATCTTGAAAGCTCGCTTCGTATCTCTCTCTCTCTCTCTCTCTCTATATATATATATATATATATATATATATATATATATATATAAAGTCACTTTTTAAATAAACTATCTAGCACACGTAATAGTAAATAGAACACTTATTATTCCTCTTAGATTTGCTGTTATTGTTAAGCAATGACCTAAAATAAAGCAATCCGTCATATGGCCTGGAAAAGGACGAAAGAGAAGGAACCTTTTGTCGTCATAATTTTGTGCGTATTAGACATGGCACTCGACATCCTCGGAACAAGCGCCAGCTGTCGTTGCTACACAAACACCAAATACGAAACTGATCCTTTTCTCTGTGTGTAGTTTCATTGGTGTCCAGCGTTGCACGAATTTGCGCAGTTGTAACGTGCGGCGCGCTTGTGTCTGCAATAATGCCGCTGTTATGTTATCATCATTGTGATTATCCGCACTAACCCCAAGTCCAGATCACCGTTAGGAATCTATATCGTAATCTATGTAGAATTCTACGTACCATCTATATCGACAGCAATGGGCGCTACTATCATAACATACTTTTTACCGTCAACGACATTCAGCAAAAACATCAACAACAGCCACAAAGACAGCATTGCTATGGGTAGCACCACCGCATCTAAAGGCGTTCCGAATGCCAGCTAAAACTGACTGTGATCAGTTTGAGGCCTCTCGAAATTGCTAAGGTTGGCCCATTTAATTCAGCAAAGCAGTCTTTTAAAACTGCGTATTTGTCAACGTTAGAAATGTTCGGTGTTCCGTGTGCGTGATGATTCAACGTTTCTACCCTAAAAACGCCTCACGCAATCGAGACCAAAACGCGGCGCATGGATGCTCTTAGACTGCAAACAGAGAGCATGTAGATATAGACAGAGGTCAATACCGTTCCGTCGACTAGAAATGTAGAGATCGAAATATTTTTTCACCCTAGAGAAAATTACCCGTACGCTCTGTGAGGTTTGAAGAAAGCAGCCCTCGTTGTGTAAGAGACCCTAGGTGAAGCACATCATACCTTAACATAATCTAACACACAACATTTTCCTTGATAAGTTATGCAATCCTCATATCACTCTCATATGGCGATTTGTAGGCTTAACAGTCAGGCTATCATGTTTTAAGTTCCAGGGGCGAGCCTTTCTTAGGCAACGTTGCTACGTCGGTTAATACAAAACTATACGATACAACATAGCATTTATTCTACGGATATAACGTAATGGAGAAACAGCTAAAATAAGAAGTATGCTGTTAATCCGGGTTGATTCTTAAATAGATTGCTTTAAGCCATTGGTTATATAGAAGTCAGAGAACATCCTCTCTTTTTCTGTGTGATCTAAGAGAATGTCGATGGCCGGCCGTATCGCGGGAAGATTAAAATCTCCTACAATAATGACTGGACAATCAATATCAATACACATATCCAACGCTTCACTCATCTTGCAAATGCGCTCCCGTCTGACAGGGCCCAACGTTAATACATAAGAACAGATGAGCTTTAAAAAAAAATGTGCCACTATCAATGCCAATTGCAACTATCCGAGTGTCGTTCATCATTAGTTCACCTTTCCAACATCTCAGATGTGTGCTGATTGGAAAACAGACTCCGCCACATTTACAGCGATCCTATCAGAATACGGGGTAGCGGCTATCGAGAGATAGCTCGCTATCACGTGTACCTTCAGCCAAATTTCTGAGATACGCACAATGTTATATTTTCCAAAAACACATGCATTTTTTAGAGCACTTAATTTGCCTAGCTCGTCTAAAGTAAGAGCGTTGAAGTACAAACATATATTTTTTTTTGTTTGTAATAGTAGTGATTTAGAGATCCCATTAAACCTCCAAACGCCTCCGTTAGGTGGGTGACACTGAATTCGAGTGATCAAAGAACTGTCGGAATCTCCATTCTTACCTTACATCTTGCCGCATAAAGTGGCCCGTGTTGTACTCACCGTGGAATGCGCAACGTGCAGTTCTACTGGGAATTTTGGTCTTGTGGTGGTTATTTGGTGGATGAACGGGAGAGAATCTCATTAGAGACGACAAACCCCTTACTCGTACTGGTCGCTTCATATCCCATTTGACCTTCTCTCTAGGGGTTTTTCTAGAGGTGCGAATGCCGACTTGCGTGTTCTTCCAGGCAAGCGGCAAACGTAAGTGGCTAGCTTATACGTTGCTTTAACAACACCGACGCTCTTGTAATAAATTCCATCAGACTGGAAGCCATCCAATGGAGCTTTAAGAAGTATGACAATTTATATTTTTGGTGGACTGCATTGCCGTATTATAAGCATGAATTAAGCTTGTATAGAAGTCAACCATAGTTTGGAGGGAGCACACATACACAGCGCAACATTGGCATCGCTGCACCGTCTCACAAACAACTGTGAACAAAACGTATATCTAACAGCACGCAGGCATTTCGCATGCATTACGTCATTGAGTCCCGCGCGACTGCAATTACCGCATATTTGGCTTTGCTAAGGCATGCTAAACTTTTGTGGCAGATTAGACCGGTTGCTCACCGCGTATGACGCTAATTACATTTGTTCGTCCTAATCAGCAGTCTCATTCGAGCGCCTGCTCGTAGGACTCAATCAAGGCATGCTCGTTTGGCTCACACATTATGATAGTGACATTTGTTTGTGCTAATCAGCTCAACGAATCTCTTTGAGTTGTATTACTGTAAACTGAATCAGAGAAGCGTCCTGCAGCTCGTGTGTGCGGGACTCCTCTAAGGACGACCATTTGTCTGCTATCTCCCTGAGAATGACGTGCCCTCCAAAATCTGGCAATCAACTTTCATATTCTGTATATGTAAAACATCTTAGCAAGCGCATCGTTCGATTTTATTTGCTTTCTCAGTCTTAATCGGCTGTGTGCCAGAACCACGATGCGTGTATTGAACACGCAGCTCTTTACTAGAGTCTGGTGGTTTCGTTGCAAGCCGAGGGAGATTGTCACTAAAAACTCATGCGGAGGACGGCAATCAATCAAGGTTGAAGTCATCGCCGCAGTGAGTAAGCTCTTGTGCTGCTTGGGAAACAGAGCACTCTGCTCACTGCAAACGAGAGAAAAAAATCATCTACAGCCCGGTTAGGTGGATCAGTGCACCGAGCTCAAGGCTCAGAAGAGATACGGCGACAAGCAAAACAGACGAGGTTTTAATCCTTCATGTTCTTACACTCTCGCTCTATAGTGGTGACAATTAGTTGCAGACCATGTTTGTTGGCGGGTGGCGCATAGGGCCATAGACACCCCTTTGTTGTAAAGCGGACATAGACCGCCGCAGAAACAGCGTGATTAAGGGCGAGATCACTGTCATGATGATGATGATGATGATCATCATCATCATACACGAGCATTTAAACACATATTGACACTACCCGTGAAGTTAGCGGTAGCGCCGGGTTAGAGCGCATAGAATCCCTTGCCCGGGTCTTTTCTTCGGCAGCTAATCGCCGTAACACCCCTTTTCTCTCATGGCTGAGTGGACGCCCATATTGAGATGGGGGGATAGAAAGGGTTCCATTGTATTGTCTCTGCATGGGCCTAGGTAAGTCGAAGTGTGTTCGTTTCTGCTTATGTGCCTAAATGTGTATGTGAGTGTATATGAGTGTAGTTGCTCGACTGTGCTACACGATGTGTTTACGCGCCACTGTGTGTACATATGGTGCATGTTTGTTCGATGCCATGCGATGATGATACGACATTCACTGTAAAAATAGTAACTGAGGATACTAGTGCACAGACACGTACGCGTCATCATATGTATCTAGCAGCAATATAGTTTTTTTTTTCGCTACTATGTTTTTTAAACGTAGTAAAAGCAATGTTTTTGGGCTGACCCTCGGCCAAAATTTAACGTCCACGGGACTGCTTTTCGCATTGCTTCATAGACGGACCCCCAGAAATACAAATGTGCAACGGAGGGGGCTCGAACCCGCGCACCTATGTGTCTCTTCCGGTTGCGAGGCGCAGACAATTGCGCCACGCCACCGGGCTTGACTTGCTACTACGTCTACTGCTACTACTACTATTACGTCTACTGCTACTACTACTATTACGTCTTCTACTTTTTTTTTATTAAAGATATGTTATATATTATATATTTCTATTGGTACTACTTTCGTTTGACTTTGCTAAAAATAGAGATTCTTCCATGCGCTCCGCTTATTAGCGTTTCCTTCTAGTGCTAATCTTCGGCCGCTCTTCCATTTATCCGTCTGTTCGTGTTTTTTCCAGCTTGTTTTTCCTTATTAGTATGCTCTCCACCAGTCTAATCCCCTAGTCTAATTTGCATTTATCCTCGAGAATAGCGGTGACTAGGTCTGTCACTGCTGTATCTGGATTGCAGGTAAGTCCTGTCGTGCGACTTTGAATGCTGACCATAGGAGAATTGTGTAGGCTACTTCATCCTCCTCGCTTGTATCGCACGCGACGCATTTGGCGTCCGGAGCCTTGCCTATCTTATGCCATTATTTTTAAAAGTACCCGTCAAGTATTTGACCTGCGTCGGATAGTAGGCGACTTCCCCATTTTTTCTATTGAGCCATTTCCCGAAGTTGGGGATGACCTGAAGTGTCTAAGCTCCAGGTACGTCTCATAGTGTCCTGGTCCATTCCCCGTGCCATTATCTGAATGTTTGTCTCTGGGCCTCAGTTTTCTGTGTTCGTTCTTCTATCACGCCAGGCCACGGTATCAGCCTTGCTATCGCGATAATAGCCGTTACTAAGTCTTCTGCTACCCCTGCTACTAACTTAGTTGTTTGGGCTGGCTCTTAGCCAACATTTAACGTCTACGGAACCGCTTTCGCATTCCTTCATAGGACGAACCCCAATAAATAAAAATGCACAACGGTAGGGATAGAGCCCGTGCATCCCTGTGTCTCCTCCGGTCGCAAGACGTTCGCGAATGCACTACGCCACCGGGCTCGACTCTATTGCTGCTACTTTTTTTAGAGTAAAATATATGTTGCAACCATTTCTCAAAGGAATTTTCTGCGCTCTACTTCGATGAAAACTTATTATGTGCTCTCCGTGTCTTCTCTACTGCTTACTTTGGTCGTCCGGCCCCGGTGTTCCTTGCGAATGTTGTCGGTGCACGCTCCGTATGCAGCTTGCTCTGTCTTCCAAGAACTCTCTTTTTCTCCACTAGGCCAGATTATTGATCTCATTTGCGCTTGCTGTAAAGCATGGCGGCAACTAGATCCGTCACCACCATTGTCCGAAGACGCTAGAGCAGCCGCTACCGGTGGCCCCATACGTGCCTGCTGGGCAGTGGAGGGTGGTGTGAGTGACGCCATCCACCTCATGACGCACGCAGAGTCGCCGGGGCTTTGCCTAACTTCTGCAGGCATTTCTGGGATCACCCGTGCGCCGTAATCACCTGTTCCGGGTCATAGTTGACGCTTCCGTGTTCGCTCTTTTACAATTTCTTGAGATCAGGAATGACCCGGCGAGTCCACGCTCCTGGTGCCTCCGGTGACGCTCGACTCCACTCCTGCTGCCATTCCTCAACCGTTTGCTTCTGCGTTGTCACCTTTGTCTGCCATTCTCGCCTCCGTGACATCCTCTCTTCAATCAGCCTGACTATCGCTGATGACCGCCATCGTCTCACCCGTGCGGTATGCGCCGGCGATTATTATCGCCAGCTTCCGCTGGAGTTAAAGGTGTGCTTATTGCTAGTAATGGTCACGTCCAGATATCGGACAGATTAGTTTTTGTCTCAATAGCCACTCCATTCAGTGTTAGTTGCATCTTATTGTGTTTTCCGTCCTGAGGAGCACAGCCTCACTTTCTGCGGGTGCCAGTTGTAGTTCGTACCCCACTATCCAGCCATCCACTATCTCAATGGCATGCTGGGCTCGCCTCTGGAGTACGTCTGCATTGCGCGTGACTAGGAAAACGAGGTTGTGTTGCAGAGTCCCAGCACATCATCGTACGCCCTGTTTCTTAATAGGGGCCTCGGGATAGATTATTGTGGGGCACCAGCTGTCGAATCTCTTATCTCCGTGAAGATGTGTGACCATCCGGTTGCTGAGATGTTATGGTGCTATTAGCTTCTGCAAGTAGGGAGAGACATCATCCTCGTCCATGATGTCCGCGATGTCTTGCCAGCTACGTGAGTTGGAGGCGTTCCGTACATCCAAAAGGACGACCATGCCAAAAAACTGCCTCAACCGCTGGTTTTTCCTTCTTTGCTTTTCGGCCTCCTGCAGCACCCGATCGATGGCCATTTTCGTCGAGCGCTTTTGTCGGAAACCAAACTGGAAATCGTATCTGTTCGAGAGCGCCCCTTTCTCCTCTAACTTTGCCGTGAGCCTGCTTTTGATTAGCGTCCCAAGTGCCTTTTTTATGGTGTCTAACTCCTACTGCGACTGCTACTAGCCCCATCCACCACTACCAATTGCAACTATTTCCGTGGGAACTAGTTTCGTTGTACTTTGCTGGTTCACTACAAGTGTGCCTACAACACAAACAACAAAAAACGTCAACGATTAGAACAACACATATATTTCTCGCACTACACAACACCTTCTACTGCTGCTACTGCAGTAGCTACTACTACAGAGTACTGCTTGTACAAGTTCTACAATCACAACAACAACATTAACTCTTTTTGCATCTACTATTTTTACAACAGTGCACTGCTGCTGCTGCTGCTTCTAGTCATGAATGCCAGCCGCCTTCTATCTGCGCCCCCTTCTCGCCACCCGTCACCACCCCTGACTTTCCTTTCGCTTACCGAGCTTAGGCGCGCTTCGCTCGCTAGCCCGGCGCTTGCTACCCTCCGCGAGCGACAGGTTTTCGTCTACTGAATGGAAGGTGGGCAAGTGATGTGAATGCGCGATGCTCATGCTCATGTGCATGTAAATGGAATCGAGCGTGCGCATGGTGAGTTCTCTGACGAGGCGCAGGCTAGAATACGCTCATCCATGATAGCGCTATATACACACACCTATGCACGGGTCGATCTATCTATCCACATATATATATATATATATATATATATATATATATATATATATATATATATATATATATATATGCCGAATTAATTATAATACAGTTTACCTGCTTTGCAGCTGATAAGTGTTGTATCTTTATTTTATAAAAATAGGCGTAGTTTACACGATCCAGTGGAACTTACTCATATTCAGAGGGACAACACTCCTAAGTATGCATTTATAGCAGCATTCATTATATTCAACGGTTCCGTTGGTGCATAGCGTTTACAGCGAAATACAGATATGCAATTGCGGAGTTTGTATCCATCGTGCAGTGGCCGCAGCGTTAAGGTTATTAGACTTGTTTTAGCTTTTTTCAAGTTGGTGTTTCCCACCAAGATTAACCTTGGTGCCCTGTCACATAGCCTTCGTTTTTCGGTACACTTGATTATGTCATCGATACATATTATATATATATATATATATATATATATATATATATATATATATATATATATATATATATATTGTATGCAAATAATTGATGAACTCATTCCTAACACGTGTTAAGCTGCTGTGCAAGGCCACGTGAGGACACCGCTGCCGTTCGAGCATTACATTTAGATGATGTGGCCAGTCAAAACCAGTCTGTCTGTTCATATGAGTTGTGCAGGAATAGCTTCGTTAACCATAACAAACCAACCACATTTTAGATGGAATTTTCAGTAGAGGCTGGACATTTATGATGTGCGACTCGTTTCATAATTCCATTACCTAAATTAAGCGTACGTCATCTCCAATAGTTGAACGCCTGCATATGCGGTCTATATAACCTTTATAAAAATGTATTCTAGTTAAATCGAATTGGAACTTGTGAAAAAAAAAATATATATATATATATAATCTAAGATAATAATTGGGCAGATAAATATAACTATAACCGTATATATGGTTGATTTGTCTATGGTGTCTATGTGAGGTCAAATATCGAAGGGTGACTGGTGAACCTCTCGCAAGGAGGTTCAAATCGATACCGCTTGCAGCAAGTCAGCATCGGCCGGACAACCGGGAGTTCGCTCTCCGTGACTTCGCGCAGGCGTAAGCTCTACATGAACGTCGGCAGAGTGCGCATCCATAAACATGAAGAAGAGCGTTGAGGTATTCCGACATTTTAGGAGAGCCGCTCGCTACCCGCTGGACTCTCTCTTAGTGTCGTATCCGACAGAGATCTGTCTCTCTTTTCTGCCCTTCTGCTCTCCCTCTCGCATGTTCTGTATTTTGTGCTATCTCGTTCGATTTTTCGTTGTCTTTTCTGTTCTTCCTCTTCATCTCCTGTTTTTCTTCTTCTTCTTCTTCGACAGGTACTACAGGTTGTTGCTTGCTTGCTTGCTGGCTGGCTGTGTGGTTGTCTGCAAGCCAACTTCGCTTAAGCAGCGGGAGCTCTGTTCGGCAGCCGTAGAATAGACATGGCCTTACGCCTTGGCTGCGATGTACACCCGGCTGAGGCTGTGTTTATGTGCTCGTCTTCTGTATGTGCCTGCGTGCGTGTGTGTGTGTGTGTGTGTGTATGCATGCATGTATATATATACAATGCAATCGCCAGCATACGATGCGGCTGGCATAGTACGAGTAAACAATGCAAACGGACACGGCGGCTGCGTCGCCACCACTACCACCACCACCACCTAGATCCACCGGCGCTGTTTTCGTGTGGGAGCAGTTTCGTCGCAGTAGGCCGACGAATGCTGTGCTGGTTCGCTTGCCCGATCGCGGGCGCTCCATTCCATCCAGGCCGGCATTTGAGCTCGATCTCCAGTCGAACTGGCCTAGCTAGCGAGAGCACAGACAAAAGCAGGAGCGGCAGCAGCAGCAGCAGCAACAACAACAACAACAACAACAGCCGCACTAACAGGAACAATACCAACGACGACGACGACGAGGGGGGATAACAATGGCTCAACGAACGGAACGAAATGCTGTTTTCATTATCCAATGGCAGTCGACCCCGGGCGGCCATCTAACTATCGGCAGTAGTCGGATCGTTGTGATTCAAAATTCAGTTGAGTTACGATATGCACGAGTGTGAGTGTATATATGTATGTATATATATATACATATATATCTTTTTCTTCTACAGAGAGCTTAAAAATAGCTGTGGCTGCCTTTCCTAGCTTTTTGTTTAGGTTAAACGTCTTCCTCGATCTAGCCTGGCAACAAAGAGACCGAATAGAAATCTTATAGCATCGTAAGTGTAATTCAATAAAAAAAAAATAGCATAAAAATAGCAATGTTAAGTGTAATTAAATATTAAAAAATGTGCCGTTCATCTGTTGAGGGAAACTAGACTGGGCCAAGTTTCTAGTACTCTGAACGCGCCCATCTGCACCATTTGGTACCGTCTCGTTACATTGTTGGCCACGAGGACCGTCCCTATCCCAACGAGTCCTCAATGAGAATTATCAAACTCGCAAGTCGTCAAAAAGGCACTATAACGGAGCAAAGCCATCCGTCGACACTTACGTTACCAGGCTCGAGTGGAACCAATTTGTTGTTATCTTCCTATGCACAGCGCCTGTTTTTGCTTGTTATATATGAATAAACAGCATCTGAAAGACTGCTTCTCTGTTTCGTTAATATTAATCAATAAAGTAGTCCCAACTAGCAAGCGTAGTAGAACATTCTGAAGCTCTTCATACGCCCTAGCGAGATTATAAAAAGTGCGCTTAGAAGAAGTGGTCGGACACTTGTGTGTTCTTAGCAGCGGGGAAGCTTTAAGGATACCTCGCTGGCAAGTTGCGCTAACTTTGCCATAGCCACACAACTAGCGTTGAAGCCTAGCGTAGAACGTAACTCTTCACAATTTTGCTCTCGGAATTTTTAAGAAGCAAGCCAAAACTTTACCCCTTTTTTATTTATCAATTTATATTACAATCCTGTGTAATTGAGCGTGTTAACTTTCAGCCTATAACAGCCCTGGTCTGCACCATTCGGCAAGCGATCCCAAAATTGAGATCGCGTTGCCTCGCTGGACGTCAATGGAAAGTCTCTGGCGCAAAAACTGTGCGGCTGTCTTGTCCCCAGTAGTTATCTTTAATTGTTTACCTAGTTCACTCAGCCAAAACTGATACTAGAGGAACCACTACTTATTTAATTTCTTAGAGCCTTAGCTAATGCCTTTTTCACCCTTACACAAGACACTGACCTTACCCGACTTGCATGCTTTTACTGCGAGGGCGAACAAAGGGCTCGTTGCTCGGGTCCTATTCAAATGCGGATTACCTCCGGCTATTTTTGCAAAACTGTTCAGCTACGTGCTGGTCGAACCGCTAATAATTATATTCACACAATGCGTTAAGGAGGTTGCTATCTATTTTTCAGAATTATATTGTTACGCCCGTTTTCCCCGAGGAGGCCTGAAGCTCTCCAGAAACTACCGTCCGGTTGTCAGTGGTCCTCTTGCATATCTCGAATAATGGCGAAATATATCAGTAACAAGAATCATTTCCACTTAGACACATAAGGGTTACTCGATCCAAGACAGCATGCAATATCACCACACGGTGCTTCTTTTGATCTCACAGTGCGTTCGATCGTTTTGGTCACGAAGTACTATTAAAACATATTGGTGGTGTCATTCCAGGACTCTGGAAAATCGAGTGTTTCGAGGCGCATTTGATTGGTTTTCCCTTATTGAGATGGGCAACACTACTTCTAGTTAAAAGTCCCGCACATAGGGTGTCCTTTAGGGTTCCCGCTTAGGTCAAAATTGTATTCATTATATTTGTCATACCCTAAAATTTTCTTTAATTTTAGGCTATTATCCGTACCCTGCGAGCTAGAAATTGCCGTGAGGTATATCTACAATGCACCGAGGATCGGACATGTTGAAATACCCAGGGGTTTTCCTAGCGCTGTCCCTGTAAGCAAGTACTCAAGACAAGCAGATGCATGCAGGCCTAAATACGCTCTTTAAAAAGGCTGACTTGAACACGTCTAGTGCTTTGTACTCAGTTTTTCCTCTATAATTTCAATGTCGTACGTAATACCTTATGCAATTATATTTTAATTGGAATCAATGCCGTGTCCAGCAAAAGCTTCGAAGACTATCTTTAAATAAATAAAATGTTGAACGTGAATTGAATGTGAATATTTAAATCCTACGCCGCTACGAATGCGTTTCAAACTCGATTCTCAACATGAACATCAAACATTGTCGCACAGGGTGTCAATGCACAAGTACATAAATCTGCTATATTAACGTTTCCCTGTTCAGCCTAGGCGTATCGTTCTTTGCGGAGCTGCCGCCTCGTCGAAACTTCATTGCTTCTTTCTTTCCGGGTTAGTCTCTAGGTTGTTCCCTGTGGCGTAGAGTGCCAACGTTAATAATACTTGTTGCTGCAGGTGGAATCGCGCTAGGCTGTATACAACAAGATCATCTGCATATATAATGACCTTGCCCTGTGAGTGGCGGGTTTTAATGCGCAATTAAATTTTAGATATTTAAACACGAAATATGAGAGAACTCCGGTAACCGCCTTGCGCCAAACCGTTCGTCTGTTGTAATGCTGGATGTTCCACGGGTCCATCTTCTATAGAGATCTGGCTTTATTGTAGAATATCTTTGATGAGATCTAGCATCCGTTGTGGTACTCTAATTTGTGCAAATTTAAGCAGAAAACAAGCATCTCAGGTTCTTTTTATATATTAGAAACAGCCGTTAGTATCAGAAAAAATATCTCTGGATATGAACTTTTCGTTAATATGCTCTTTAACATACTTACTTTGGCAGTGGATGAGCGGGTAAAGGTTAGCTGTATGACATGCCAGAGTACCTTGAAAAAATGTAATAATAAATGTTATAAATTTAAATAAAGTTACCTGTATACCTGAAAAAGTGAAATATTAGGTGTTGTAAAGTTAGTCTTTTGAACCCGCTGGATAGCAATGTTGCTTCGAACAAGCATGGTAAAAGAGTCCATATTTCCGACGAACGCAAGATTCATAGAACAGAAAATAAGTCCACTGCCAGTAACAATATAAGCACCCTATAGTTATTGAAGTTCAAAGAATGGCACGAAGGCAGGAAGTTGCGGCTCACTGACGTGCTATATGGGCAATAAAACAATTGAAAAGATGTGTATGCGTGTTCACCTTTAGACAAACCGGTGGTCGTTTGTTAGTAGTTTTAAAAAACAACGAACCTTACCTTTACCTACAGATCTACCAGGACTTGTTACTAACAGTGTAACAATGATGCGTCAATGCATCGTCAATAAACTATAGTTTTTAGCAAGGTAATTGACGTTTATAACTCATAGCTAAAACACACAACACAGTTAAGTGCAACGAATGAACGCGCTATTGCATAATTTTGAACTCGAGATGCAGGTATGATACTCGAGCTTGTCTGGGGCATGTTGCTTCACTTTGATTGCAGAAGACCAAGACATATGGCTGAGTAGGACTGACCCTAATGTCTGCCCCGAGAAGATCGCGGCGTGGCGCTAGTGCATAGCTGAGGGATGACTAGAGTTCACGCTGACATTCATACCCAAAGCTCCATCAACCCACCGTAATTGTGTGTGTGTGTGTGTGTAGTATAACTCGACTTAGCGGGGCGTGAAACCTCAGCGCATATTGGAAGCCATATGCGTCACCCCTGGGACCATGCGTCGAGTTGCAATCGCTTGGTTCGTTAAATCTTCGGTTTAAAATGATTGCGTAGTAACCTAGCGATGTAGCTCTCTTCTTGGCTGGCTTCAAATATAAACGACAGTCAAGAAGGCAGCTGGTTGTATGCCAGGTCGAGTACAGGTCTAAGATTTTAGACAATAATTCAAAGCCGATGGCGTTGCTTAGACACTATATAGTTAGTGCAGGAATTCCTCCGGGTCTAACCACCACATGCATTGCGCATTTGCCTTCACACTGCTTTTCGATGCACTCAATGGCGTATCCGACAACACTCTTGAACATATTTAAAGCGGTATCAACGTTTAAAAGCAGTTTCTTCATGGACCGCTTGTCAGGCCAATTACCAACATCAGCGTTGTTTTTTTAAAGCTTTTGCTGTAGCGGTTTGGTGAAAACTGCCGTTCCAACCCATGCAAGTGGTGTATGTGGGACCACTGTTACACAAAGGTGATCTTTGCTAGACGCTCTCAACTTCTGATCAAGCTGCAGGGTAGGAACCGGCAGTGGTCCAATCGGTGCAATTCTTTACAGATAGCGGCATTGAAGCGAGCACAGGTGCAAAGGCATCAAGAGGCGGCAACCCTAGTGACTTGCTACGACAGCTACACAGCATGCGTTAGCCCAGTATGACCAAGCCTTATTTAAAGCAAATGCGATGTTCGTATACGGAAAGTGCTTTTTAACCATCCGATACATTTCCTTACCGAGCTCTGCCTTAAACGATTCCAGCAACGAATACGTTCATGATTCCAGGCGGGTAAGGCCCGTTTGCTTTCCAAGCCGGTCGGGTAAGGTCGGGGGTCAAGAAGCTGAGAATTTATCTGGAATCAATCATTATTTGTCCGGGGGGTTAGCTCACCCTCGAGACGTTTAATACAACGGAGCAACGGTTTATTCGGAGTTTGGGCTCGGCTCCAATCTACCATTGAGCAAGATCCGTAGGTAACAACTTACTTTACTTCTCTCTTCCTTGCTCTCTTTATTGGTTTTTGCCCCTCTGACGCCCTTTATGCCATACTTTGAAAGTTGAGCGTCAACAAAAAGTCTATGCACTTTCACGCGCCTTAGACGCATACTTGTAGTGTATTTAGAATTCACTGCTGTTGCCTACAATTTGTCGCTGGCTTCAGTAGTTTTAGCCTGCTGTAGGGATGTTGGTAGACTAGTTTATTAAGAAGGTCAAATAATATATATTTTAAGTTTTTCTTTAATTTGTCTTAAATAAGTATATAAGTAGTTATATATATATATATATATATATATATATATATATATATATATATATATATATATATCTATAAATAGAATACGTATATGTTTTATATACTTACTTAAGACAAATGAAACAAAAACCTTAAAATATATATTATTTGACCTTTTTGATACACTAGTCTATATATATATCTATATATCATATGCATACATATCTATATATATGTGCGTTTACGTGTTATATATATATACGGTATGTACGTGGCTGGTATGCATTTGTACATGGTTGCCTACATGTTGAAACATGTGCACAAACATAATACGTATATGCATGTGCAAGTAGCAAGGGAGCATGTTTTCAGGAACACCACTGCTGGATCACACAGTAAGTAGCCTGCAGGTTGCAGCCCAACATAAATATATGGTTCGGCCAGCCAGCCAGCCAGCCAGCCAGGCAGCGTATTCATCGGCCAGCATCGGCAGCAAATTCTGCATCATGCGTTAATCTCTTCGTCCATTGTCCGATGTCCGTCTTTCTTTATCGGTTCGTCATGCAGCCTTCTCTCAGCAGCTCTCCGATTTATCTCCCGACATTTTGCGACGGTGGCTGCGGCTGTTGCGGCTGCAGCGTCTTGTTGGGTGTCTTCTCCCCTTCAATACTCCCACCGTTCTTTTCCCCCATGTTTCTCTCTCTCTCTCTCTCTATATATATATATATATATATATTTATCTCTCGTACTTATTTTTCTTTCACTCTCTCTTTCTTGATCATTTCTATCTCTCTCTCTCTCGTTGATGGCGGCGGGGAGGCACATCGGTTCACTTGCCTTGGCGGTTCTATCTTCTTCCTCTTCTTCTCTGATGGCTCCGTGTGCTTTCATCTCCGGCTTGCGCTACGAGCTGCGCGCGGCGTCGGCGCGCTCGATATGCATTTCAGTTCAATTCGTTGATTCGTTCCCATTTTATTCAGCGCCGCGCGAGTTCGTCCCTTTTCTTTTTATTCTTTTCTTCTTCTACTTCTTCTTCCCGTGTTCGCCGCTGCAGCAGCAGCAGCAGCAAACATCGACCCAGCCTAGCCATCGGCGGTGGCGGCGTCGATTGCAGCACTGTGTCCATCGACGCCGCCGCCGCCGCCACCAAACAACATCTCTCAAAGTTGTGGTGGCGTTTGCGGTACTACTACCACTACTACTACTACTACAACGGCCCCAGCGTTGACCACAATAACAACAGCAACAGCAGCAGCATCAGCTATTATTTCTACTGGTCGCAGTTATGGTAGCCGGCGGTAGCGGTAGTTGCAGTAATGGTAGTCCAAGCAGTAGCAGCAGCAGCAGCAGAATCAACAACAATAATGTTCGTTCAGCTCCCTGCAGCCGATGCCGCTGAAAAACAGAAGCAACAGCAGCAGCAGCCGCAGCAACAACAACAACAAGTAAAGTTCAAAACCTACCGCGGCCACGACTTGCTTGTTCACCTATTTCTACTGCTGCTGCTGCTGCTACTTGTACTGTTGTTGCTAATGGTGATTTTGCAGTTGTTGTTGTTGTTGCTGTTGTTGTTGTTTTCTTCCTTGTTGTTGTTGCTTCTGCCGATGCCGCCGGTAATGTCGTATATCGTTATTGTTGTTGTTGTTGTTGTTGTCGTCGTTATCGCGTTGCTGTTGTTGTTGCTAGTGGTTGTGCTGATGATAGCGGGCAAACTCTTGTTGTGTTCTTCGCCATTTGGCCGATGTATGCAGGGGTATCGCGGGGGGGTTCAAGTCGCCGCGTTGGGGTCGTCGTCGTCATTGCTGCTGCTGCCGCTGCCGCCGCCGCCTCCTCTGCCGTTGCCGGTGGAATCCGGCATCATCATCATGGTCGTCGTCGTAGTTTAGCCATCTATGTGGTCGCAAAAGAACGAGAGAGATGAGGGTATAGGTTGTGGGCTTGGGAGTAGTTAGAGAGACAGGTCGAGCAAATGGGAGCCAGAGTCCACGGACACAGTCGTCCAGGTGTCGTTGGCATTGTGTGTGACACCGAAGAGAATGAACGCCCGTAGAGAGAATGCACAACCCATACACTCACACATACACACACACACATCCACACCCACAGCCATCTATCTATACATTCATATGTATGTATGTCTATATACATAGAGACACACAGAAGTACACATGCACATGTATGCACAAATACGTGCATACATACATTACATAGACACATGCAAGCTTACATACATACATTCACACACATGCATGCATACGGACATACGTTAACACACTGAAGGGTGGCTGCCGGCCGGTTGACCGACCGACGGAGAATACCCCCGGAGGATCCTGAACGAGGAAGCTTGCAATCTTTCTCTCTTTATCTATCTCTCTGTCGCTCTCTGTATCGGTCTCTCGCCCACCCTCATCCACCCCCCCCCCCCCCCCCCCGCCTCGCCCCGCCTGTCTCTCCCGGGCTACCTGCGCGCAACACAGAGACCTCTGCTAAACTCCTCGGCCGCCTTCGAAGCTATTGAGTCAGTGAAGTTTGTCGCTTCAGCGCAAATACTGCCGCTGCTGCTTTTGGCGTTGTCGTGGCCATTCCGTAGCTCTGAGCCGTCCGAGCAGTCTTCTTCTTCTGCTGCTGCTGCTGTGCCTGCCGCGACGGCGACGAAGGTGACGCCGCAAAGAGCAAGCTAGCGAGCCATCTATCCATCCAACCTCCACGACGGCCGTCAGGCATCATCATCCATGATGATGATGATCGCAACAGGCATGCATCGTGCTGTGGACGGAGTCCAGCCGTGAGCAGGCCGTGAGCAGGCCGGCCGCCAAACAAGGGCGGAGCAGCAGCAGAAGAAGAGTGTATTGTGCTCATTCAATCATTAATACTCAAAGTAAACTCAACCCAACTCCACCGGCTAAGCGCGTCTGTCTTGCGCTTGGGTAGAAAAATGTTCGACCTACGACGGCGACGCTGACGACGACCACTACTATCTATCTATAATAGCTACGCGGAGAGCTAGCTGCTCTCCAAACGCTACGAATGGACACCATGGAGTGCTGCTGTCACGTTGTTGCTGCTGTCACGTTGTTGTTATTGTTGTTCCTGTTGTTGTCGTTGATGTTGTTGTTGTTGTTGCTGTTGTGTTGTTGTTGTTGCTGTTGTCGTCGTTGTTGTTGTTACTGTTGTTTTCGCCCTCTTCCTCCTCGGCGTCGTCGTCGTCATCGTCGTCTTCGTGATCGCGATCATGAAAGTCGTTCTGTTCTTCGAGGTCGTTCCTCGCCCGTGCTTCCTCCTATTGCCCTGTCGAGCAAGCCTGCCTGCACTGGCCTACGTACTCCCATATCGTTCGTTCTCGTGTCTGTTCTTCTTGTCGAGTTCTGCTCGCGCATTTTCTTCTCTCGTTGTTTCCGTCTTCTCCTTATCTTTGGAATGACGCCGTGTGTCCTATGCCGTGTGGCCCAGGCCACACGTAATGAGGTTTTCATTCATCGCGCCTCCCTGACAGGCGGACGAGCGGCGCGGAGAGGTTGTACCCGAAATATCCACAACTGGTTGGCTCTTCCTGAGTGAGCAGCACTTAAAATAGCCCAAGTTCATTTGAAAGGGTAGGACGTTGCGTATTGAAGATTCGGCGTTACGGTTAGATAGTTGTTGCGGTTAGATACGATTTTTTCGTTAAGTGAGCTCTTAGGGTCACCGGTGATTTGGTCTCAACGCCTTTCTATCAACGTGCAGAAAGCAAGTGCCATGGCAGTCGAGACACCTACACAAGGAAGGAGTAGTTAGGCTTACCTGCGGTAGTATCCACCAGGGGAACTAAGAAATACATCTACACACATACTATAAACATTATGCGGTACTAAAACTGCTTAAACCGCTAATCTTGCAAGTTCTGTTGAAATTACCTCCTTATTTCTATTATGTGCGCCTTGTTGATCCTCTATCTACCCCCCATATATATATATATATATATATATATATATATATATATATATATATATATATATATATACATCTGATATAGATGCATACAAAAAGTTGTAGTATATAGATTTAGGGCAATCATTCCTTTCTCGATAAGTAAATAACTATAGAAAATTTATCCCTATGTACAAGGTGTGAAATTTCCCCGTTGGGGCGTTCTCCGTTGTTGTACAATACCAGAAATAACGAGTATGTATTTATAGTATGTGTGTAGATGTATACAAAGATAAAGCATATGATCAATACGGTAATAAGTAATAACAAAATAGCGTCCTGCTTCCCATAAGTATTAATTTACAATTAATTAGAGTCAGAATTTTTACAGCAATTTCCATATTGCTGTGGATGAAGGGTATTTCCAAAGCATCAAAGACTCTGTGGGTTGACCCGAAGGAGGTTATTTCATAAATACGAAAGATGGTTGCAAGAACACCGCGTATTCCAGCAGTATTTGGAGGCAAATGTTAACGTATATGTTTGCTATTGAATTAGATGCCATCTCTCACACGTATTGCAGTTAAAATTGTAGTACCCCTACTATTAGTTTATAATCGACCACTATATGCTAGTTTACAATTAAGTAAAGACGGCAAAGCCATGCACATACATAGGCCAATTTACTTCTGTACTAACTGTGAAAAATATAAGGGCACCGGCAAAGCAAAAAAAGCGTCGAATTTGAAAAACTCAAGACCAGCCTAATAAACTGGCGGACTGCAGGGATCATGACGCCTCTAAAGAATTTTTCGACAAACTCTATGTCGAGCAATACCACCAATCGAAGCAAACAGAGAACATTATAAACACAAATATTCAAATCAAATCAAATAAAATGCACCTTTATTTAGTCAAAGGGGGGACAATATTTACATTTTAGAAACCGTTACCTAGATACATACAATAGTCAGTTTACTTGTGTGGCGACATTTGCACTGTTAGCGCTTTAAGTTCTCATTGCCCTCTCCATCCGCCACGAAAACAATGAAAACAACGAAACAATTCGACCAAAAATGCCGAATCGTGAGTAATATTTCCGGTCAAGCCGCTCAAGGTGTGATGTCCAGACTTATCATTAACCAGGAATGGAGAGGCATTGCAAAGAAGAGCGTGTGCTATAAACTGCTGTCGTGCTTGATCACGAAAAGACTAAACGCCTTCTTGGAGGCCACGAACGTTATACCTGAAGAACAACATGGATTTCGGAAGGGGCGCTCTACGCAAACAGCGAGCAGAATTCTCCTGGATGACGTCAAAGAAACCCTCTCCCGACGAGGGCAGTCTCTGTACGCGGTATTCGTCGATTTCAAAGCCGCCTATGACTCCTATCCACGTGATCGAGTGCTCAACACCCGCCAAAACGAATTTAAGGGTGTAGAGATTTCGGTAAGGTTTTATTATACGCAGACGACTTAGCCATTTATGGAAGTAGTCGTTTCCAGGTCCAACAGGCGCTCGCCAGGTTAAACACAGCCGTCACAGAGTTGGGAGTTAACAATTAACCTTGGTAAGACGGAGGCACTAAAGTTCCGTAGAGGGGGCAGGGTCGCGCGTGACGACTCTCTTCATAATAGTAGCTTTTCTCTCGCCTACGTCAATAAGTTTCCTTGTCTGAGACTAATATATGCCGTCGAATGGGGTAGGATTCTCGGTGCATGTTATGGAGAGATGCAGGGAAGCCCTTATAGCGGTATCTTCCATCAGCAGCCCGCACTGCCTGTCCCTCGCGACAGCCATTCGCCCCTTCGACCTGAAGATCGCCCCTGTGGCTTCATATGGAGTGGAGTTAATATGGGCGCACCTGACTCCCATAAACCTCGACCAGTTAAATCAGATAAAAGCAGCTTTCCTGAAACGAACTCTCAGACTCCATACGTGAACGCGCAACCGCCTCGTCTTCCTATTAGCAGACTGTCCACTTTTTATAGAAGACCTAAGGCGCCGTTATAATCTTCCTCAAACCACAGCCTTTAACGACTGCATTGGAAATTGGAGGAGAAATTTTCCGAACTCGAATTCTTCAATACCGGAGCGATGGGAAATGCGGAGTGGAAGGGGCCAGAACGTAGCAACAGGCACGTGATAACACGATTTGCAGTACACGGCTTCCATCACATTTTATGTCAACGGGCTGAATTGCATGAATTATGTGAGACTTGTGTATGCCACCGCTGCGGTGAACTCTAACGAAGCTACCATGCCACAAAGTGCAATCTTTAAATGATTGTAGCTCACATATTATATATATATATATATATATATATACAGGGTCATTCATATTGTTATGTACTTATTTCGAGGTTTAGTAGAACTCGGCAAGAAAACAATTTTTTCCAATGGAAGGAGGACGTCTTTTTTAGGAGAGAGAGTGATACTTATAAAAGTAGTTATTCTGCCCTTTTTTCCTACATAGTTGTGCAAAATCTACGTTTGCGGGAGAACCAGTTGAAACCGGTTACACCGGCGAGTTCGGAAATTCTGCACAACGGAAGATACTTCACTAGCTTGCGTAGCGAAAAGCGAATAACCAGACTAAGGCAAGTCACGCTTTTAATTTTATTAATCAATTTATATTACAATCCGGTGTAAATGAACGTGTTAACTTTCAGCCTATAACAGCCCTGGTGTGCACCATTCGGCAAGCGACCCCAAAACTGAGATCGCGTTGCCCCGCTGGACGTCAATGGAAAGTCTTTGGCGCAAAAATTGTGCGGCTCTCTTGTCCCCAGTAGTTATCTTTAATCGTTCGCCCAATTTAGTAAGTATTCTTTCAGTCAAGGGGCCCGGTGGTCCCAAGGTTTCGAAGGCCACTGGGCTGAAGTTATGGGCTCTTGCCAGTTCGGCATATTTGTTCATCTTGTTCGTTTCTGCTTGGGTCGCGGCGTGACCAGCTCTAAGTGAACCGAAACCGACCATTGAGGGTGAAAGTGAGTCGGTTACGGTGGCATCCCACATGAGGGTACGGCCTCGTTCAAAGGGGATGAGAGTCATCCCGTCGGGACGCTTGCCGTCGTTTCTGGTTAGTCCAGTTGGTTCCAGTGTACTTGGGTAGCCTGCCGTCCTCAGGGCCCTTGCTATTGTGTCGTTGATAGCCGCGTGACGTGGTCGACGACCTTCACTGAGGACGCAGGATAGAGCGTGGTGAGCTCTAATGCCGACTGGCTCCCCGCATCGGCATATGTGAGGGTGAACGAGCGGCGTACCAAGTCGGAGGCCAACGCATATTCTTGTAGTGGCATTATCCTGTAAGGTTCCTAACGATGCACTGGGTACTTGATCAATAAGTAAACAAGCAAGACAAGTCATAAAAAGTCGATATGTTACGTTAACGTTTTTCGTGAAAAATCGTAAAATGTTTCCATTACGACCAAAAATGTATGTCCAAAAGACCAGTTACACGCAATAGCAAATTTAATGCCCACTATTTTCGTACCAAAGTGATAGTGCAGCGTTACGTAGTTGTCAAGTAACTAAGCTTTTTCGATAGCCATATCGAATGCGTAGGCGTGCATACCTTCCTAGGGTGTATGAGAAAGTTAGGTACACATTTTGAGGTTTGGTAGAACTCGGTAAGAAAATTATTTTTCCTAGTGGAAGGAGGGGGCGGAAACGTCTTGGCAAAATTTTACGGTTTTGAACGTAAAAACTTGCACGTAAAACATAACAACTATGGCTGTCGAAAAAGCTTGGTTACTTGATAACTACGTAACGCAGCACTACCATTTTGGTACGAAAATAGTATGCATTAAATTTGCTATTGCATGAGCGTGGTCTTTTGGGCGTACATTTTTGGTCGTAGTGGAAAAAAAATTCGATTTTTCATGAAAAGCGTTAACGTAACATATCGACTTTTTATGACTTTTCTTAAACTGGTTATTCGCTTTTCGCTACGCAAGCTAGTGAAGTATCTTCCATGCAGAATTTTCCTCCGAACACGCGGCCTACGCAGATGCCTGGTAATCATGACGAACTTAAAAGATCATCTGCAGTTGTATATAAAGGAAACGGCTTAATGGTATGACTTACTGCCAACGCAACGAGAACGAAGATAATGAGAATTAGCCGTGAATCAGCCTTCGCATCAGCCTATAGATTTATCAGAGCATATGGCCAGCGGATAGAACTTGTAAACAGCTTTCCATATCTGGTGGTGTAGTTAAATCCTAAGCCAGATTTTAATAGGCGCATCAAGCGATCTCGGCTGTGGTGCAGAGGTCTTGCTCCAAGAATATCTCGAGATAAAACCAACAGTGGCAAAAAGTTTTGAATACATTTCTCTGCGTCTAACGCTAAATAACTTGTCTCACTTGGACCAGACCAAATTGCTTTTCGTCAAACGGATGCTGGGGCTGCCGAAGAAATCATCGGCAACCATGGCACATGAGCTAGTGAGCGAAGAAACTCTCATAAACGCACTGTTTGGCAGAGAAGATCACGAACAAATGGAAGGTGAAAATAGATTACTTGAAGTACAGGGACGAACGGAAGACGTCATTTAAGTGCAAACGGTACACAGACGGACCTTCCTTAAGTCCGACGGCTGGAAACAGTGTAAGCAGAATAACCGAGCTTCAAACGGCTTAGGGCTGTATACGCGATCCGTGGTAGACTAAATGTATGATGATTATAAAGTCAGCAGACTTTCTAATTAGCGACAGCTTGTCGTCACTGTCAACGATGCACCGAGCACTGAACCCTCGACTGGCTAAGGAGTGAGGCACAGCATGGAGGTTCCAGCACAGCTCCCTCTTTTGGTGCACCTTACAGGCAGCCCCTTCTAACAATGGAGAAGGAGCAGACAACCCTTAGCCCTTCGTTAAACTGAGCATGATCCGCGTCTAAAGGTACCATGCCGCTCGTTGTTCATGCAAAAAAGCTCGGTAAGACACATGATTGTAAAGCACAAGAGCAACTAGACCCTTTACTTAACACTAGGCGAAGGAGGCCGCTTCATCCAACGAGCTTCTCCAAGCCATACTTTGTTCATATATGTGACCTTTAGGGACAAGTCGGTGTTTCGCACTACTGTCAAATCAGTCAGAGCAGCTGCTGCTAATAAGCACACAAGTCTAATCTCTGCACCCGTCAGACCTTTCCGATGCGGCCACTGCGGATGTTCACCGAAGGGGCTACTATGCTAGATCCCAGAGTTAACACCGCCTACGGAAATGCATTCCACAACTTCTGACGACCTCAGGTAGCCGTTCCCTGAAACCGAGGCTACAAAAAGTCACCTCTGGATAAGATATTGCCGCGGCATCCAGTTCTCCTCTGCAAGCTTTTCGACAAAACCGAACCTCATTAGACCTTACTTCAAGCTATTAGAATGGTTTCCGCGGGGCTTCCGGGTAATCGACATTTTGACATAAAAGCACGTCCTGAAAAAGCTAGGTTTCGTAGTTTCGGTGCTCGGATGGATTTTACCGAAGAACGCTCCACAGTCTGCAAGTTCTTTTAGAAAATCACTGCTATGATATCCTTTAGTCCGCAAATCCGGCAAAATGTATGTGCTATGGCAGAGCATTTGCTTCTTGTCGGGGACTCACAGGGGTCCTTTCCTGCTCCGATACTCCCTCCAGACCAGTTGAACGACTTCTTGACAGATATCTATATATATGGTGTCGCTCCTGAATTTGAAGTTCACCCTCAGTCATAAACGCTAACTCCTCGGGTTTGCCGTCGTATTATATATATAGATGCCGTATTATATATATATATATATATATATATATATATATATATATATATATATATATAGTGTGGACTGACACTACGCTATCTTTGCAGTTGTGGCCGCCGCTTATGTATCACTTATGCGTCAGTCGTCGGCCGAGATTAGCTTAGGACTGGCCCATATCGCCAGCGACCATACCACCGCCTGCGTTGCCTCGTTGGATTAAAATGAATATTCTCTGCCTAAGAAACTCCTCCGATTTCTTAATTTATAAATGTTACTCAGCTCGGCGCAGATTCAATCAAGCAGTGTTTTCGTAACAGGGCCTCTAGACCCTAGCGTATCAAAGGCGAACGGTGTGAACTTGTACGCGCGCCTAACATTTGAGTACCTCCAAAAAATCCTCTGTTTTCGGCCTCCTCTGCTACATAACTCCCTCTGAAATGTGCTCCGTCGGCGTGAATTAGTTCGTTACAGTTATGTCCCTTCTCGAAGGAGATCAAAGTCATACTGTCAGTTTTCGTCTTTTAGAGGCAAGTTCGTAGCTGTCATGCATATAGATATCTACACGTCCATCGGGAGCTGATTTTCGCTTCATTTGCAATCACTATAAAATTTAGTTTCTATATATGTATATATGATAAAACAATAAAAATTAGATAATGAATAACTTGGCCGCGCGGTTAATCTACATGCCTGCTACACTTAGAATGCCGTGATTTACACGTACCTGAGCACGAAGCGTGACCGCCAAAGGCTAGTAGTGCATCGTTCTGAATAACTGGGATCCTTACGTTTCCTACACAAGCTAAAAAAAAAACAGGGAGAGTCTTTATATCAAAGGATAACACTTCGGTCTTAGACATCTCGGCACAGTCTGTTTTGTAGGCTAGATTTATAGGGGGCGTGCGCTTTTATGTCTACGTTTACCTAACGTGAATTAGCAAGACAGCCTTGTTTTTGGTATATAAAGATGTAGTAACTTGTTCACATATTTAAAAATAGTTTGCCCCAGTTCCGTAATTCAGTTATTTCCGTAAAAGAGCACGTCTCCATGATTGCACAGTGCAAGGTGTTTCTGTCCTGTTCAGTTATTAGTCACATATCATTGACCTTGAAAACATATATATCGAAGGTAGCCGTGCTATGTCATGCGATAGACTATGAACCTATTTTTCTGGAGTTCCTTTTTTCATCGATATGTTCTAAACGCGCGTCCTGGTGTACAATTTGCAATTAAAAATGTAATGTCAATGCAACGTTCCTTAAGATAGTTTTGGACATTCCTAGAAACGCACAAAACTAGCTAACTCACTAACTCAAAGGGCGACGCCGTTCACACAGAATCTGATAAACCGCTTTCAATTCCGACCACGGCGTCACTGCCAGAGTTCTGTAGGAACTTTAAGCAGTACATGAGAAATGTGCCAGAAGCGATTGTTCAACAATTGGACATTGCGTTGGACAATGCCTGATGATAGAACCGCTCTTCGAGGAGCTCACGTTCTCACTCGCTTTTTTGCCCATGGATTCTACTATAAAATTTGCTCTCAGACTGGGTTCCACACCCTTTAAAAATTTTAATAAAATAAATATGTCGGTCAGAGCCAACAACCTGGGTGCTGGGTTGGTGATATTTTCCGGAGATGCTTGCACAACAGATGCTTAACACAACATCTATAGAGGTTCAAGATGAACGAAAGCAAATGTTGTTTTCGAGACGTAATGCACACCTGTAATGTAACGTAATTGACATTACCGAAGGGTCGTGTAATAGTAAAACCTTATGGAAGAAATTGGGGACGGCTCAATTAAAGCTAAGGGCGAATTAAGACCCATAGTATTTCGTAAGCAATATATTGCGTTATTTGTTTTTTGGCGATGATGGCCGCGTAGCAAGGCCTTTGGCAACGTAGAGTGTGAAAGGATCAGTCACGATGCCGTCTCAAACTAGAGCTTGGTCCTAAGAAACTACGACTTGTCAGTATTGTCGTATATCTAGATTATTGGAAGGCGTTAGCTGCCTTTGTGGATTATTGGTTCTGCGACGCCACGGGAACCTCAACACCCAGGACTTTTTTCGATATGAGCCCGCTTCAAGTTTAGGAGTAACCTTAAAACATTTGTCGAGAGGTTGAACTGTTGTAAAAGTACTAATTTGTCCGAGGTCTGGCCGCACCTCCTTAGGAGGCGGCTGATTCATAAGGCAGACATTAATAAGGAGAGTAACCGAGGCAAAAAAAAGGCCCCTGTAAACCCCAAGATGAGAGATGACTTCTTATTAGGAGGCGACTAGTGGCAACGCTTAATGACGCACAAGCATCTACACGAGGTTGTCTGAAGCTTAGGTATTTCTTTTTAGGCTTTTTCCTTTAGGCTGCAGTGTGACTTCCGGAAACGAGCACATCCGTCGAACACAAATGTCTAGTCGCACCGAAAAGATTCCCCAGTGAGTTTGAATAAAGAGCCGCGCACAGTATCCTTATCGGACGGGGATTCATGGCGAAGATTTGTGTGCAATTCGACCAATGGAGAAGCGATATTGTTTTTACGGACAGGCACGTAAAAGACTGCAGGGGTGAACGCTATCAGCGAAAGCGAGCCGTAACTAGGGGCAGCCTACTAGCCTCAGAAGCTGCTCCTCCGATTGACTTGAGAATAATGCGGGACACTTGGGTTTGCTTAAGGTATCTTGGATCAGCTTGCTTGGATGAAGCAGTCCTCTTTTATGATGTGAGTAAATTGTCTGCTTGCTCTGTGTGCTTTACAGCGATGCGTCGCGTGAAGCCCTTCACGTGAACGACGAGTAGCAGATGGGGCACAGTAGCCTTGGGGCGGATCACGCCCATTCTCAGCTGACGAGGAAGGTGCGGGGACTGTCTGCTTGTGCTCTTAGAATTAGTAAGAAATGCAAGTTAATCCTTGCTTGTGGTATTGCGACGGCCACATCATCATCGTGAGTAAACCACTAGAAAAGAAAAAAATATACATATATACCTGTTATATATATCTCAAAACGGTAACGGCGCTCCTACTGACAGGGGTTCATACCCAATTTTACTAGATATCATGTGGATTAGACTTGATGTTCTTTTTTTATGGAGGAGGGTTAAATACTTTTACGTACTATTGCTACGAGTAGAAAATAAATAGGTCCCACTTTCCAATTCGAGCAGTGTGGAACTCGACCCCAGCGGATGGGTGTTAGCCCGCTGAGACCCCTACCCACTAAACGCACCTCCCCCTCTTAAGCTTCACTCTATGATGGCCCAGATCTCCATAGAACAGTACTATGAGCCATCAGGAAAAGTGGCGAAGTGCCACTCGTATCATTTGGCCGGGGTCACTCACGGGTTCCCCAACGCTCGACGTGTCTTGTACTAACACCTGCGAAGCCGCATCATTCCGACTAACGTGATTTTCTAGTGCAATAGACGGAAATCTTGCTCTCCTGAGCCATCTCAAGGTTCCTTTCTCCTTCATTACCTCCGTAGCCATAGCTGCTCCTAGCGTCCACCTAGAAATCATGCCGCATATGTAGTCTACGAACTCCTTAAGGGTTCCTCTGGGGGGATCTGGAATATTTGCTCCTCTTCCGTCTCCCTCACTGGTCCATTTCTTCCTGAGTTTTGCAACTGCTGTGGCTCTAGCCTGTTCCAGTGCCGGGCACTGTAGAAGAGTGTGGGTCGAGTCATCCTCCGTTCCCTCTTGGCAATGAACGCAGCTCGATGTCGGAGCCTTTCCGATTCGAAGGAGGTATGTCTGAAAGTCCCCATGTCCCGTGAGGATCTGCGTGAGGGTAATGGTGTGCCCCGGTGCTCCAGCAGGAATGGAGTTTCATTTGGCTTGCTATGCTTCCATTGCCTTCTCTCTCTCTACTTCCTTACTGCTGCTCGAGCTGTTGTCCCAGAGTTTTCGCCTTTCCTCCACCTTTAGGTCCCAGGGAAGAGCTCCGGCCAGCACGAGAGCAGAGTTTGTGCTAACGGTGCGATACGCCGGATAATCCTGAGGGCCGCCACTCTCTGAGTGCCTCCAAGGATCCCTCTCGCTTTCTTTGTATTCAAAGAAGCCTTGAGCCAGGCTGGGGACCCGAATAGCGCTATAGATTCGGCCACTGACATCAGCAATCTACGCCTGCATTCTCTTCGTTCGTGAATGTTTGGTAGAATTCTTGCAATTGCATTAGCCGCCTTGGCCGTCTTTGCCGAGGTTATCTTCAGGTGGGTGAGGCCCGTCAGGCTCTTGTCCAAGCGGATCCCCAAGTACCGGGCCTCCTTGACCTGTTTTATTTACTGTCCTGCCAGGTATAGTCTAATGGGACTCACCTTCTTCCGTCCCGTTAGCAGTATAGCCTCGCTTTTCTCCGGAGCGATTGCTAAGCCGGCTTCGTCCATCCATCCCCTCGTAGACTCTAGTGTTTTATTAGCGTTAAGTTCAAATTCTTCTGCAGTCTTTGCCTGAACTGTGATGGCCAGATCATCCGCGTACGCGATCATCTCTACTCCTTGTGGAAGGTTATCCTGGCAGAGTGCGTCATCGTACGCTAGGTTCCAGAGCAGGGGACCCAGGATCGAGCCCTGTGGAACATGATGTTCTTGCATGAAGCTAACTAGGTAGAACATATTTCGTACCTTTCAGCACGTAGTTTAGTCTGCGTTAAGCCACTTATTTGGTTGGTATAATTTTATTTCGTTCCGGCAGGAACCGGGACGCGTCTGTGTAGGAAATGCATGCTGTAGTCTCTCTGGCTGTGCCGTTGTGGCATCGTCCGATGATGCCGGTATTGTCGGCATCGTCAACGGCAACACATCAAGAAACCTTTGGCCAAAGATCTCGAGGCTCAAATGCTTGCAAGGATTGACGAGACGAACGAACGCGTCCACGATCATGGCTACTACTGTGAGCAAACAGCAGCAGGTTCGGCCGCCCTAGTCAGGGCATATGCAGCTCGCGTGGACAGAACCTGCTGCTGCCTTAAGCTCAGTGCGGAAAGCGAATCGGGGAGAAGAGGCAGGGTTAGACAATGAGAGATCTAGAGACGGGAAGAGATGACGCTTCGAGAGTCGACTGCTGGCTGAAGCAACAGCATCAGTAATAACAGCAACAACAGCAACAACAACATACGTTTGAAGAGAAAGAGGCTCATTGCGAAGATCCGCCGCCGATGCCGGTCAACCCCACCCAACATCTGGTTAACTACTCGTTCGATGTGTTGTTGTTGTCATTGTTGTTATTATTGCGGTTGTTGCTGCGTCGTTATCGTCACCATCTTAGTTACTGTTGCTAAATGTGTTGTTGTTGCTGTTGTTGTTGTTGTTGTTGCTGCTGTTGTTGTTGTTCCTTTTGTTGCTACTGCAGTTTGCGCCGTCGATCTTGTGGCATAGTTGTTCTCGCTGTCTCTTATTGATTTTAGGATTGGCAGTTTGGTCTTCAATGATGGCTGCCCAACCAGCCAGTTGTTCGGCGCTGAATCACGAGGACAAAAACGAAATTCTGGCCAAACGAAGACAGAAGACAGCCGATGCAAACAAAGAACACCGACGCTGCCTGCCTTTTATACGGCGTATGACGACAGTCCAGTTTGAGACGGCTAGCAGGTACGGATGTATAGTAAGCCCACGACAACGACGACAAAAACAACGACAAGAGCAGCATCGACAATGACAACAACAACGACGGCAACGACAGCAGAAGCATCAGCGACACCGACAACAGTAGCAACAATGAGAGCAAGACAACGGGAACGAGAACGACGAGACAAGCCGACGACGACAACAATGACGACGACGACGAGGAGGAGGAGGAGACGAATGGCGAGATGGCGGAGTTGAGGTTGTGATCTCGTAGTCCGAGCGGTACTAACAGTCAAAGTAGGAATAGTAGTTGTAGTAGCTGCAGCAGACGAGGAACTGGACGCTGACGAGGAAGGGGCATGAAAAGTCATGGCGACCGGTTGATGTCGGCGACGCTTCTAATTGTCACTGTAAGATGCGTACGATCTAGAGGAATAGTGCCATCGAAGCACCAGCGGCACCAGTCTCTACACACATCCATATATATATATATATATATATATATACATACAGACGAAGAGCAAACTTTCCCGTCCAGCAGAGCGACGGTAGCACCGTTTCCCGCTCCTCCCCTCCCGCGCCGACGGATCAACCCGCGACGGAACAGGAGTCGCAGATTCGACTCAGTCAGTAGCTTCGATCCCGGCAGTCAACCGGTCAAACAGGACGAGCGAACGTAGCTGTAGAGTTCGGGTCTACTGAGACGAGGAACCGTAGCCGCCCCCGTCTGTTTGCTAAGACCTGCTGCTAGTGTAAAATATCCTGGCTACAGAAAACCATGCGACGGATGCCTGAAACAAGAGAAGCAACAGCAATAACAAAACAACAAGAATCGCAAACTAACAAGCACTGTTAGAAGAAGGAACATTCTTGGCATAAAAATAAGACGTCGTGCTATATGCTAAAAAAACCCTCAAATAAGTAATACATTTCCAAAATTGAGTAACGACAAGTTGAGCTTAATCGCTTTTACTTGATTTAGATAGTTCAGATAAAATAAAATCCTTTCTATCTATGTAAGTCACACATTATATATATATATATATATATATATATATATATATATATATATATACATATATATATAATGGCTATCACTGGCAGTCCAGTGCGGCAACGCGGCAGTCCATAATGGGCACAATGAGGCGCTGCATCGAGGTACAAGCTCTACTGGTGGCGCTCCTTAAAAGCTCTTGTATAGTGAATTAATTAGATAAACGCTTATTAACTGGGACAATTGTTTTTTCCTGTACCTTACAATTATATATATATATATATATATATATATATATATATATATTCAGTTAAACACGTTTAAAAAATGTCTTAGATGCCAAGGCGGGATTTGGCATAAACGTGCCGGTAGCAAAGCAACTCTCGATCGAACGGAGTCATCCTGTCGTCTCATCTCGGCAACCGTTAAAGATGATGTTTCCGCTCTCTGCAACAGTCTGCTCTGAGTCAGGCGGCAACCTTCCTGCTAATGATAATCGACTCACTGGATGGCGGTCTGCTGAATCGAACTCATTCGGTGTGAACACAACCGCTTGGGCGGCAGGTATTTTTGGACAGCTGCTGATGCTGTTGCTGCTGAAACTGACATGCTTCGTGTCCCATCATTGGGTTGTGTTCTCTCCTGTGTGGCCATTGTCTGCTCAATCTGTTGATTTGTCTGTTGGTTCATACGTTCGTCCGTCCGTCCGTCCGTCCTTTGGTCCGACTATCCGTTTGTCCGGCATCTCTGTCGATGGCCCTGCCGAATCTCTTGACGAATCTCCGACGACGCCGAGACACGTCAAAGAGGTTCACATCTCGGAGGCATCGCGGCGCGCGCACCTTTCAAAGGAAACGTACCGATGTCAATCCGCTGATGATGGTGACGATGATGGTCATGATTATGGTGACGGTTAGGCATCATCTCAAGCCAACGGTGACGGTGGCGAACGCAGTAGCATACGAACGGACGCTTCGACATGCTCTCGCTTGCTACAGCATACTGTTGCTGTCCTCCTCACAGGAACAACCCGGACAAGCCGAGAGGAGACAGCGTAGAGAGGGCGGGGGGCAAAGAACCGGACACTCGATCCTTATCATCGACAACAACAACAACAACGCCAACAATAACAAATTCGACAGAATGACGCAAGAATAACGGTGGCGCCAGAAGTTCGATCGTAGGCGTAAACAAAGGAATAGTCACTAGCGCTAGAGAAAAACAGCGACGACAATATTAATAATAATAATAATAATAACAACAACAGTAACGATGATCATAACAACAGCAACAGCGACGATGACGACGACCATAACAACAATAACAACTACAACATATATAGAAGGTTTTGCACCCGGCTGAAAGCTCTCATTTGTGCCCCTGTGCGACTTCGTGCGGTACGACCGTGGCTATTTGTTCAGAGTTTGTCAGGTGGGATGTGGGGACGATTAATCTAAACATAATCGAACCCACTCCTCTCTAGTGGCTGGCTGGCTGGCTGGTAGAAGGCGCCATCACTTCGTATCTGCTCGTCACAGCCAAATTATGCTCACACTTAAATTATCAGGGCTCTCTTTAGTGAATAAATGTAGCAGTAGCAGGCTAATGCTCTTAGCAAGAGTCTGGAAAGACCAAAAAAAATACTACCCGAGCGAGACACACGTTACAACGTTTTTAAAAACACTAAGCTTTACGTGTATGGCTAGTATATATGTATGCCAGACATGCACCTTTTGCACAGTTTGCCCTAATGTTAGCTCAGCTACGATTACGTTACGAAACTGTTCTTCAGCACGGCAGTGATTATGGTTGCTAGTTACAGTTACGCTTAGAGACATAAGTATACTCAGTGCCAGCAATCCACATCGTCCGTCTAGATATAGATGAATAGCTCTGAGTGCGTGCAGTTCACATAGCGGGTATTGTCACATGATGCCTTCTAGTTTGGCACCAAAGCAGGTGCCGCACCATACATCACACCACATTCGCAACATACATCAACAACAGTCAGCCAATTGTCGCGGTACAGCCTTTTCGCACCATTGACTTCAAAGTCACCTCCTTGCCAGCGAGACGAAGCGCTCACTGGTTTGGTGTCATGCCGAGCCCACGTGTCTTTGCAACGACGAGTACGTGTCTCAGTGGGCATGCTCAGTGCACCTGGGTGTAGCAACGGTAGATATAGCGGTGTTCGAGTAAACGAAGCGGTTAAAGCCTCTACTCTCGATACACAAACGAAGAAGCAGGAAGGTGGCGGTTACATGGCGTTCCTCACATATTGAAAAAAGAGCGCATAGAGCGCCGAGCAGATCGCTCAACCCAACAGCGCGGGCGCTCCCGAAATAATGTTGTTGTTTTGTTGTTGTTGTTAGGTAGCCGAGAGGCTGCTTGCGGACCACACTGAGAGCGGACGAGTTGCACGCTGCAACGATTGCAACGCGATCGACACCCGGAGCTCACATACATTTGCTCATGCTCATCTACCTCATAGCATTCACTCATTGCTGCGGATGCCCTGCCTTCTGTTGCGGCTGTTCTACAACATAGCGGCTGGCTGATCGGGGTTCTCGGCCAAGATCCGTGAAGATGCAAGCCTCATCGGCCTCTTTTCCTCATCTCATTGGCCTCTTTTCTTCATCACATCGGTACTCACCTTTCACTAGCAGCAGCAACACCAACATCCGATTCTGGTTTCTACTCTGGCGGCAGACATGTGGCGGTTTCCGTTCTGGTCTTCATCACAGACACACATTCGCAATGGCGCAATCTCCAGTAGGTGGAAATTATGTCAGTCGATCACATTTTGATGGCCGAATGATTCAGCTGAAGTAAGCTTCCAGTGAATGCCACAAATCGAAGCGCATCAAGCGTGTGAAGCAAAATGCATTATTATTATTATTATAATTATTATTCCAGCGTTCAAGAGTAAATTCATGACCAACGAGCTCGATCTGACGCAAGCATTTGGCCCATCAACCCAGAAATTGAACGAAAATCCCAAAACAAAAAATGCGGTAAAAAACATTTACTGTGTGGACTCGAAAACGCATGCTTAGACGATGAAGTTGCCAAAATATTGGACACGAAGCTCTCAGGCATATGTGTGTGCCAACTAAGTACTCAGTTAATGAATATACAAAATAAGTGTTTAGAAACTAGTTCCTAGCTGATGATGTGGTGTCGAGCCCGGTGGCGGGGTGCATTCACGTGCGCACGAGAAGACACATAGGTTCTTGGTCCAGGTTCGATCCCCGCCGCTGCACATTCTTATTTATAGGATCCGTCTTACAAAGCAATGCTTTAGCAATGCTAAAGTAGTTCTGTGGACAATGTTTACTGGATATAACAATGTTGACTGAGAGTCAGCCCAAAAAAGCTGTGATGATGCGGTATGAATCGGACGAACTAGGTCGCGCTATCCGCGCGGTCATTAGCTGTCCAATCGTTAGCTGCCGTTGCCGCTCGAACAGCTGGCGCCACCGTTGTGCTAAGTTTGAGGGTCAGCTGAATTTTTTTTTTAGCCAAATCTAACGGGAGGCCCGACCGACCGCATTGTGGCTTCTGGCTCTTCCTTGTTCTGCCTGGTACGAAGTGCAGTGCAGTGTCGCTGATAGTGTCGTCAGTTAAAGGCATAAGTTTGATGGTCGATGAGACGGCTCGTCATGTCTGGGCAGTTAGTCGGCTGCAAATGAGTAAAGCAGTTGTTTGGTTTCAGTGGATAAAGCCAAGCAGGGCCAATCGTACCTGAATACGATTAGCGCGCCGTGCAGTATCGTTTACCTGCCGGTACTAGCATCGTTTCGACGTGAGGGCTACGCGCGAAGCCTTGTCCATTCGATGGGAGAAATACCTGTCTTCATTTCTGCTTGAGCACACAATTTTTCTTTGGATTGACATTAATGATCTCTACGAGCCCCACGTGCCCGTATATAAGCTTTGGCACTGTGCAATTTCATGTATGACTCCCGTGCCTAAGAGCCAACTCTTACAACACAAAACGTGGTATACAGGAGTACAGGCCAGTTTTTAGGCGCTAATAATGACTTTTAATGTTTTGATTTGACGGCGGAAATTCTTTTGTTTCCTGACTTCCAGTGTCAAAAGTGAAACTCCTGTTTTTATACCAGCTCACGCGGGCGGACTTGTTTGAGCACTTATTTGATACTAATCAAAATGACCTGAGATCTCAATAGTCAATTAATCGTAGAGCTGTATATCTAGAGCTCTCTTATATATTGTGCGCGAGGCATATGGATGATTCTATATCTAGTGCGGGTAAACTGCTCGAGTAACTATGACTCTCTTTTGTTAGTGTGCGCGAGGCATATGGATGATTCTATATCTAGTGCGGGTAAACGGCGGGGGTAACTATGGTAGACTTATTCCCGTCGTTGACCCCACCCCAGGTTTAGTGTGTGCGAGGCATATGGATGATTCTATATCTAGTGCGGGTAAACGGCGGGAGAAACTATGACTCTCTACTTTTTCAAAAATCATTAATATCTGTTTACATGGCGGGTGGCCATGTGATCACAAACGAATTCAACCCACCACATGATTGTTATGAGCATGAGTTGCTTAATTAATAATAATAATAATAATAATAATAATAATAATAATAATAATAATAATAATAATAATAATAATAATAAGCCCTTCTCATGTCTGCGATGCGGCCAACCTGTTGACTCTGACGGGTTACACCCGTTAAGCTGTCTGAAAAGTTCCGGCAGAATTACAAGACACGCTGAACTTAACGCCATAGTTTGAAGAGCTCTTAGAAGGGCAGGGATACCATCTACACCCGAGCCGAATGGTCTTAATGGCAGCCGTGAGCTGCGACCTGACGGGGTCACCATCCCGCTGTGTTCACACAGAAAAAGCCTTGTATGGGATGTAACGGTGTCATGCACGGCGGCCTTATCGTAAATACGCCATAGCGCCGTTGAGTCGGGATGGGTAGCAGAGCGCGCGGATTCTGAAAAACGAAGGAAGTACCTCGAGCTATCTAGAAGCTACCACTTTGTACCCATTACATTAGAGACGGTCGGCCCCATCAGCTCAGGTACAGCGAAAATCCTGAATGATATCGGAAAACGCATAGCAGAAGTTACGGGCGATCGATGCGAGGCCATGCTTTTGAGACAGTTGATGGTTTTGGCCGTTTGTAGAGGAAATGTGGCTTCCATCATAGGCGTCATGAATTGATAGAAAGCGACCGGAGCAGAATAAACCTGGCATAAACGTTCATACCCCACAATTGTAATACCTGAATGATAAATAATAATAATAATAATAATAATAATAATAATAATAATAATAATAATAATAATAATAATAATAATAATAATAATAATAATAATAATATCACATTATGAAATCATTGCGTCACACTGTAAGCCATAGTACACATCGCTTTTTGTGTGATAAGGAAAATGCCTATATGTTAATTCAATGTTAATTCAGATGGACCTGTCAAATATCAGATACGCTTGAGGTATACATTTGGAAGAGGCGGCAACCCCGGTGGCTTACGTCACCTACATAACCTTATACAAGTTGCGCGTAAAGGGCACCTGACGGACCCCTTCGGCGCACACTTGACATCAGAACCGACGCGATCGTGGAAAACAAACGAAAAATGCGGTGGGCTTACTTCTGTTAAAAGCGACCGGAGCGAAAGAGGAATATATATATATATATATACATATCTGTCGAGAGGCCGACCGGCACCCGTTATTCAGCTTTAGTGGTGATTGACCTACGATAGTGTATACGCTTTTTTAGTGGTCGTGTTCTACCACTCCTGTTACAATAAGGAGGAGAAGACTAACTCAAACAGTTTAAACTTGAACAACAACACTCGACCAGGATCTTCGGTTTTAATGTGCTTTGTCAAATTTGGCCAAAAAACACTATGCCGACATCTTCGACAATAAGACATGAAAGGCTATTTAATCCATTTTATTTGATTTATACATTTAAATAGAATGGTATAACGTGAATCGCTACGAAGAATTAAGTAGATAAAAGACGTTAATTTGCAAAAAAATGTCATACAGGTCTTCAAACACGCAAACAGACTCGAGCGTTTCAGTCCCTCTCATTGTGGCGGCATGGTCTAGGGGACTAGTGCGCTAGTCATGGTTGTCATCTACCGGGGTGTCGCCGGTTCGATCCCTGTTGTTGATCGAATTTTCTTTGAGCGATGCTCATTGAAAATAGATAATAAACCATACCGCTAAGAGTCAGCGGCCATGCTGCCACAAGGACTGTTGGGGAAACCCTAGATATCTTAACATGTCCGGCCCTCGGTGCATTGAAGATATACCTCAGGTTAAGTTCCAAGCTCGTAGGGGACGGAGGATAGTCTAGAATTAAAAACAACCTCCTTAAAAATGTTTTTAATTCTAGTCCCTCTCAGTACAGTTTCAAAAACGGTACTGCAAAGACATTAATGACGAAAACAAAGGGTAATCGTCGTAGCAAAATGAAATCCCGCTATTCGAAAGCGGCAACTAGCGTAACGATGTATTCTTTAGACTGATGTATCTTTTTCCTTTCTCTCTCTCTTCCTTTATATATATATTTTAAAGATTTTCCGTAAGGCTATTGCCCGTGTACGGTTTTTTCATGTCATGGCTAATTTTTAATCCATTCCGGCATTAACCTTGTTTAAATTGGAAACCATGCAGACCAATTTAAGAGTGGCCGGTCTGGGTCTCGAACACAGTCCTCCCGAATGCAAGGCAAAGGCTTTGCCACTAAGCCATCTTGCTCGGTTATAGGTTATAGATAGAATATATATATATATATATATATATATATATATACATACACACTAGCAGATGACTCAGTATGATGCCTCTATTGGGTTAAACTGCTCAATTGCGTTTTTCATTGAAATCTCGAGTATACTTTAGCTCCTTACACTGAATAAGCTTACATAGGACTCGTGATAACCTAATATAGTCCAGACAGTACAATGGAGAAACCTGTGTCTAGTGTGTCTACAAAATCTAACTAAAGCATGACGGTCTACATACGTATATCTTGAGCAACGCCCCATCCGAGAGATGCTTACACGAATCCCCAAGTCTCCAGTCTCAGATATACTCCATCTCTGTATTCCATTGCCTTCCAATTCCTTTCTCCCATTTTAAATCACGTTTTTGACAACTAGGTTGAAATTGCCTCACACCACTGCCGAAATGTGGCTGACAGTCTTCTAAATCTCTTTGGGAAACAGATTTGACTTGATTTAGACTACCAAACCACAGTCCCTAGATGAGCCGCAAAGCGCCTAGAATCATTAGCGCTAAAGCAGTTTGAAAGGGCCCTACACATGCCGATACAATTTCTCAATGCGAGGAGTGCCCGCTACTGATGCCTTTTTACACCTTCGACAACGTATGCACGCCTCTGGGTTGGCCGGCTATGGTCTACCTGGTTCTTGCTTTAACGTTTTTTTCAAAAATCAGTTGCTCGTTTGAGCTGACTGCTTGCGTGCGGCAAGCAATCTAGAACAGACAAGAAAGCACATGACAAACGTATAGTCGTTTAAACGTTGTAATATGCAAGACAGTTAGGACTACAAGTTTGTACAATAGAATTGTAAGTCAGTGGCCACTGCACAATCAATTAAGTTGTCAAACGTGTTCATTAAATCCAGAATACTGTACCGACTACTAGTAGGGTATTTACCTTGCCTGATGTCCCCTGTAGAGTGAAAATGCCGTCCATAATAAGGATACATTTTACGCTGTTCAAGCATATGGAAAACGAACTTGACAGCTAGCGCAATAGCGCTGAAGCGCATACAAACATTTATTAATAAATAATAATAATAATAATAATAATGATAATAATAATAGTAATAATAATAATAATAATAATAATAATAATAATAATAATAATAATAATAATAATAATAATAATAATAATAATAATAATAATAATAATAATAATAATAATAATAATAATAATAATAATAATAATGACTATGCGCTATCACATTGTTAAGACATATATGCTCACCGCTTTTTCGGTCATGTCCGATTATAGTTCACTAGCATTCAGCTTATCTAAACTAAAAACCATGAAAGCCAATTAAGGAGAAACCGATCCAGGAATTGAACCAACGAGACCTCGAGAATGCAACGCAATGATTTTGTCTGTATACCACATGTGCCCGGTTGAATAAATACCTCATGCGCACACTTAAACCAACGCTATGCACTAAATCGGAGCCTACTGTATACAGAAGAAGTGAGAAGTTTCACGAAATGTAACTCAAGTGAGTGCAGGCGTAGACTGTGCAAAGCCGTGCGATGCTTAACGTAAGCCAATATATGAATCAATCAATTGATTATCAAAGCATTATAACTACATACATATCTTGTATTAAGGGACGCTTTATTTGGATATATATATATATATATATATATATATATATATTATATATATATATATATATATATATATATATATATATATATATATATATATATAATAATGTCCAATATGTTCGGTTTCTGTCGAATCAGTTGTTTCGCTAGTCCTTGGTCAAAACGACGGAATCACGTTGGCTCGTGCTGAGTGTCGGTGATTAAGCACTTCTTTTGCCCTGTGGGCCAGTTTGCCGAACGGTCGACCAGCCGATGCAGTGACGGCGACGAAGGGAAAAGCGACGCGCGGGGGAAAGCGCGTGGTCTGTCGTCTGTTAAGACGCCGTCTCTGTGGGCATGCTGCTGCTGTGCTGTTGGTAAAATCGTCCGACCAGATAAGCGGGTAAAAGGCGGCATTTGGTGGAGGTTAATGTCGTGCCGAAATGCTCACATCCATATGTAATGGCGCGTTTTGTTCCATCCGTATGTTATCGGCGTCCATTTAGACGGTGACGGCAGCGGCGGCCGCGATGATGATGATACCAACCACAACAACAACAACAGCAGCAGCAGCAACAATCATCATGATTACAACAATATTAAGAAGTGAAAAAAGCAATAGGAAGAATAGAAGACGATAGCAGTTGATCTCCACTTCACCGGTAACTGAATTAGTAGTGCGTTTGCCAATCGACTTCACCATCGTCATTTGCCCCCGCGACGATTCCCCGTTCGGCGCGATTGGAGCTTGAGGTGAAGGGGACCCTTTCTTATCCCTCGAAACCGTAACCGTCTTAATCCGAGCACTTCAGTCTGCCGCCGCCGCGACATCACACCGCGCAGACGCAGCAGCAGCAGCACTGAAGCAAGCTCCCTATTCGATGACGGTGTACGGCTGTCAGACAGTAGACATGCCAGATAGACAGATTATGATGACAGAAGAAGTCAACAATCGACCGACCAGCCACGTAGCCACGCGGATGCGCGCGGCGGTGACTCCCGGATTCCGGCGGCCGAAGTCGTGGAGAAGATGCCATATATGCCTAAATGGTTTCGGTTTGAGTTTGCCCCCCCTCTGGCGCTGCTGCTAATTACCGCCTTTGAAAGGCCTGACTATAGTCAACTAACCTGGCTTCGGCGCAGCCACTACAACAGCATCAGCGGCTGCAGCAGCAAGCAACAACAACAACGGCGACGACGACAACAACAACAACGGCGACGACAACAACAACGGCGACAACAACAACAAAACTAAGCAACAACAACAACAACAACAACAACAACAACAACAACAACAACAACAACAACAACAACAACAACAACAACAACAACAACAACAACAACAACAACAACAACAACAACAACAACAACAACAACAACAACAACAACAACAACAACAACAACAACAACAACAACAACAAGATTAACATCCCCAACGGAGATGACACTGACATGTACATTGTCAGGTGGCTGCATTAAAGAAAGAAGCATAGCGACGACGGTGGTCGTGGCTGTGTCGTAAATCAGTTCATCGACGAACTCAATGATGAAACAAGAAACAGAACATCTGTCTGTATAGCGGACCAATTCGGTGATCGGTATTTGCTCTTCGACGACTCTTACGGGTCGACTCTTGTCCAGGCTGAAGGAGGAGCTTCTAAAATATCACGTAATTAAATCCAGAGCAGGTCAATGTGAGCGATCAGGCATGGATGATATGAACTAAACACTGCATATACGAGTATCTCACAATAAGATTTCCAGTTTAAGGTCGGCTGAGATCCGGTTCGAGTAGCGGCCACAAGCAAGAAATGCATTCGGCTCGTTTGAAGTCTGCCAAGTATACAAACGCGCAACCCAAACAAATTCGGTAAAGGTTCTTCGGTAAAACAAATTCGGTGAAGGTTCTTCGGTAAAACAATTTCGGTAAAGGTTCTGCAAATGCATGTTCTGCATACGTCCGGGCAGATAGGAAGAAGAAAGCTTTGAACTGCGACAGGTGAGTTGTTGTTGTTATTGTTGTTGTTGCTGGTGTACCGCGTCGACATATGCATACGAGTATAGTGCGTATGAAGTGTGACAAGGAGCGATATCTGTAGCCGATGCTGCGACGGGCAACAAATCGACGTCGTCAGCGCTTAATTGAGTTTTCTTGCGAGATATATAACATAAATCATAACGCCAGTGAGATCAGCGGGCAACGCACGTGCGATCGCTCCGGTTGGTAACCTCGTAGTACCTCGTAGAGAACAAAGACAGCAGACGAAGACACTCGGCGCCAAACATGCGCTAAAAGGCTCCTCTTATCATGTGAGCTCTGCTACATGATGATACACGTCAATAAACATTCATTAACGACGACAGCAGGGAAAAACCAGATGTCGCCATTCAAATGCACCATTGGAAGAACAGCAAAATCGGAGCAACTATACATCAGCCTCTTATATCCTGTGTTAATCTGTAGATGCAGATCTTTGGATATATGGACGATGCGCTTGTGTTGCATATATATATATATATATATATATATATTGTATAGTTATTGTGAGTCGTGTTTTAGCTTTGGTAACTGCAAGTGCATTATGAATGTTGATTTGAAGTAAATGCAACAAATGAGTCAATGTCAAGAAACTATCAGCCAAACTAAGGCATTCGTTATAGGCAGAAGTGGCAATATGCTCAGTGTTCTGTCACGGATCTTACGCTCATATGTGTGGTGCAGACCACAGGAAACGCTTATGTATATAGCAAAACGTATAAATTGTGACATTAGTGCTATACGGGTGTCAGGTGTGAAATCCGCTGAGAAATGTGGCCTCGAACTACCGGAAAAAGAGCAACGACACTCATCCCAAGAAGCTACAAAGTGATGCTATATCGAGAAACATTTTGCCAAGATGATGCACAAAATTAGAAGTCCACATACATACGGTAACAACAAAACAGCATTTTGAACGATGAAAAGAGAGATTTGATAAAACGTTTAAGGACTAGGAATTTTAATTTTGTTATTGTGATTTGCACATAGTTTCTTAGTTCACAGAAGCAGCTCGGATGACGAATCACCGAGCAAGATGGCTTAGTGCAAGGCATTTGCCTTGCATTCGGGAGGACTGGGTTCGAGACCAGACCGGCCACTCTTTAATTGGTTTGCACGGTTTTTTACTTTATACTTATCTCTATAGGAATAGAAAAAAAGATATTTTAGGTAAAATTACCTCAACGTAGTCTTAATAATGAGGGCATACAGACAATACGTGTTTGTTGTATAGAGGCTCTTCCGGTCAATTCCGTGGTCGTCAGATGTGAACGAATATCTGAATTGTTTACATACGCAAAGCGTGAATGACCATGGAGCACAATCCATGCGTTCGATCTCGTAATGTCGGAGGTGCGCCACGGTAAATCGTACGGCAAACATTTTAAGATGAGTGGCTGATTCTGCGTCTCTAGACCACTGATCATCACCGAATTCATGTTTCGATCCATATACATATATACCAAGTTGTTGTTAGATACGAACGGTGCCTGCAGGACGTCACGTGCCTTTCGGCACCCTCCCGTTGGCTGTAGTAGACGCGCTCATATAGGACTTTTGCACTTCATAACTACATTCTCAAGATACGAGTTCGTAAACACAGACGGCTGGCATGTATGTGCTTGTATGCATATATATATATATATATATATATATATATATATAAGAGCTTAGTTATTCGGCAACTACGTAACGCAGCATCATCACTTACGTACAAAAATGATGGGCATTTACTATTGCCTAATAAATACGGTTCTGCACATAAATGCTTCCACGCAAGACATAGCGACAAATCGATTTTTTTGATTTTTTGATTTTGGCTATTCGCTAGCTTGCGTCGGGTGCCATTCAGACTATGCACAAATTCCAGGCGAACACGCCTATATGATCGGTTCCTTTATGCATGGACTGGTTCTCCCGCAAACGTAGATATTGCACAACTACGTAGGAGAAAGAAAAACAGAATAAATACTTTTATAAATTTATTCCCCACTCCTAAACAAAACGTTTCCGCTCCCTTATTTCACTGGGAAAAAATATTTTTATGTCGAGTTCTACCAAACCTTAAAATAAGTACGTACGATATATGATACACCCTGTATAGTATATATATATATATATATATATATATATATAGCGTCACCTTATTGGCTGTGAGCTTTCAGCGAACTTAGAGCAGGCTCGTCAAGCGAAACGCAGTAGAAAGTAGTTAGGCTGAATGAAAGAGGGGGGTGAGTAAGAAAATAAGAATGATACGAGAGAGGGAAGGGGCTAGGTAGGGGGAAGAGAGAGAGGCAGGGGGTGATTCTTACCGGTTGTTGCGGTTGCTATACTCGGCGGAAGAGAGAGAGAGGGAGAGGAGCAGCTGATCGAGCCGGTCTGGTCTCGGGACGGCGGAGCATGGTGACGCGGCCGCAATACGAAGCCGGGCCGAGTCGGACGGGGGGCGGGGGCTGGGGAGGAGGCTTCTTCTTCTCCCCCCCAACCCCCGTTCCCACCTCGGATGCTGTGGCTTCTGCTGCTGCTGCTGCCGCCGCCGTTGCTTCTTCGCGTTTCGCTTGCAGAAGCGTCGCGGTGGCAGATCAGCCAGCAGCAAAGTGCTATCTATCCCCACTCTATCTGCCGATCTGTCGAGGGGGCTACGACAAGGGAGTGGGGTGTGAGACGCCTCTTCCGGACGGATCCCGATCAAAGGCAGGCAGGCAGACAGGCAGGTAACCAAACCACCACCGGCCCATGATGAGTAGTCATCGTCGTAGCAGAAGTTGTTGGATGATGACGACTTCGCCCTCGGCTGGCTGTGAAACAACTCCTGACACACCGGCAAAAGGGTGGTTGGTGGTCGGTGGTCGTTCGTGGTGGCGACCGTGGTGTAAAAATTGCTGCCTGACGAAATCTGAACCCCCCGAAACATACTCATTATCACTTCATGCAATGTTGATGATGATGATGGTGATGCTGATGACAACAACAGCAACAACAACAACAACAACCGCAACAGCAACAACAGCAACAACTACAGCAACTACAGCAACTACAACTACAACAACAACAGCAACATCAACATCAACAACAACACACGCTAAGATGTTGTTACCGACAGTGACCCACAATGAAACAGGGACAAGCAGCCAAGTTTATCCCCCTCTGTCCTCCAGGATTTCACTTTTTTTCTATATCGATTCGGACCAGTGGCGTGCCGGGATAGCGAGCGGATTCGAAGCTCCGTCCTCCCTCGTTGATAGAAAAGTAAGGGAAACCTTCATGACTCAAGTACGACGTCTACGTGTTGCCTTCTCGTTCAATCTGCGGCAGTTCTCACTTTGTTCTGTTCATTCATAATTGTTGCACGAAAGCCTCAGAGTTCGCAGAGTGGCAGCTGCAATGCAGATAGATACCTCCGTGGTTTAAGCCGTTAGAGGGCCGCAATGGCCGTTATGTACGTCGTTGTCTGCCATTGTAAAAGGCCGCGCTAAAAAAGGTTCAACGTCAGGCAACGCCAGTCTTGGCGAATCGTGAGCCGATATTGATCGCGACTTAACCATTGGCTAGATCCAAATCAATGTGGTATTTGTGCTACAAACAGAAAAGTTCTTAAATCTAAGAAGACCGACAACAGTGATTTGCGCCATAGACACGCTTTATACAATTTTAGACACGCTGTAGATACAAGTAAGTTTTCAGAAAGCAATCGTTATCATACAAACGAACGTTAAAACATTGTGGATTATCTTTGCTCCAACTTAACTTGAAAGCTACTAGAAAAACCTTAACGAATCTAAATCCAAGTAAAAAACCCAGGCTAATTAGCAGGGTCATGGTCCATACTTGGTCATAATTAATTACGCGATCAATTTACACAAACTGAAAACAACAACATGTGAAGCTCATCCACATATGTTTGCCATAGCAGGATAATTTCCATAATCTGGCCAAAATGTTTGGGTTCTGTCTTCGTAATGTTCCAGACGCTGCTGTTTCTGTGTTGGCGCCGAAAAACTACATGACGCAGGAAAAGCTAAGAGTTTAAAAGGGTTATTCAAACCGAGCGACGCAAAAGGCTTAAAAATTATTCTGCGCTCAAAACTAAATATGCATCTTTATCATTGTGTAGTGAGAAAAATCAGCACAACAGCTTTTGCAAAGCGACCGCGAGAAAGAGAAAGAAACAGAGGGAAAGAGATCAAGAGAAGTTACCTCATTGAAAAGAAGATGTGTGTGCTAAAATCCAACCCAGTAATGAATAGCTGTATCTTTGTTGATGTTTGGGTAAAAAAAATCGAATCGGCTCTCGCAGAGACAACAGTATGAGAAAATGGCGAACAATTTGCCGTACTAAAATTGAGCTGCCGACAGTTATTTTGTGCTACCTAGAGACATGACTAAGCGCACTAGAGTGTTTGAAGGAGCTTCGAGCAGCCGTCGAGGATTAAAACCTAGTCCTAGGATGTGTATGAATGGTACGAGGATTTTCGAACTAAGCATTTACATTTGTGTGACAAGTCCCGTAATAGACGTCCAAAAAGAGCAACAAATGAGGCTCATGCGAAAGCTACGATTGGCAAAATCGTACACAACAATTGCTTTGCTAGAGAAAACTTTGGACCTTACATATATATATATAGTATGGAGAATACAGTGTCTCTATTAAAGTCCCGGTCGCAATGGTCAGACGTTGGAGAGCGTGCACCCACAAAGGTAAAGCGCCAACGGTCAGCTTGCAAAGTTATGGTTGTTAGATTCTTCTCTAGGACTGAAGTTGCTATTTTCCGATGAAAAAAAATAGTTCAGGCCTGTTCGGCCACCTGGACACAGATGTTTAGAGGTTCACAGGTGGCGGGGTAGCAGAAAGCTCGCAACTTCACCAGTTTGCGACTATCAAACGAACAGATTGCCAGCTGGACAACTTAAACATACATTCAGGGTGTCACTGTCACATTGTTGTGCTTCAATTACAGATTCGGCCTGATTTCGGCGATCACCCCAGTAACTGTCACTACCTCGCCCCCTCGGCCAGAGCTCGCGCCCCGAAGTGCGTTGCCATGAGTAGTGGCTGTTGTGGGGATGGCGGCATTGTGGTGGACTCGTGAGAGTCATATCTCCGTTACCGTTGTCTCTGCTGCTCTCAGCCGGTTAGTTGGTGAATCTGTCGCCATTACACAACCCACAACTAAAACTCATCGCCTTGTAACAACCGTTATTAGGCGGACGTCGGAGGCGCCCCTGCTGCTGTTGCTATGGAACTGATGATAATGCTGCTGCTGCTGCTGCTACTGATGATGACAAGAGTGATGATGATGGCGATGCTGATGAAGATGGCGATGCTGATGATAATACGAAAGGTGACGATGATGATGGTGCTAGTGGTGAAGCTGATGACGGTTGCGGGGGCGGGTAACCAGGAACAGAGTATGGTGCCATCGTATGCATGCCGTGCCCTCGTATCTGTCCGCTCTATGTAAGTCGTCGACGTCAATGCATGTGCCGATGTGTGGTGGTATTTTATTCTATTCTGTGGTGGCTGCCACACCAGCATATAGCCATAGAGGATATGTGCATGCATGTTTGCGTGTCTGTGCGCGTGTATATACATATATATATATATATATGTATATATATATATATATATATATATATATATATATATATATATATATATATATATATATATATATATATATATATACATTATAGGCCTGCCTGGCCTAACGAACCTGAACCCCCAAAAGCGTGGCGGCGCTAAATGGCAACCCCACCACGGAATGAGAAAACAAAGCCAGTGGGTGGCTGGCTGGGCTGTAGCGGCATATCTATGTACTTCAAGCTAACAGCAGCAACAACAACAGCAGCAGCATCATCATCACCACGACCACCGCCGCCGCCGCCACCACCATCACCACCAAGATCAGCTATGGCTGAACACATTAACCCAAACAAGGGGGCCACTTCGCTCGCCGGCCGGGCGGCGAACCGACGTTAAGAGGAGAAAGAAGCTTCCCGCCCGATTTTTGCTGTGACTTGCTGAGCTTGTTGGCTGACGCGACTAACTGGTGGCAGTTCTTGTTGCTGTTGTTGCTGCTGCTGCTGCTGGTGATGATGATGATGATGATGTTGTTTCTGGCACGACCTTCGAGTCATCTTCGAGCAAAGAAGTGCGAAGAAGTCGTAAATAGTAGTGATGCAGAGGGAAGGTGACATTTTTATGGCACCGACCGACGAACGGCCACCATGACTACTGCCACATCTTTTTATTTTCTTTTCCTCTCATTCCTCGTCCTCGCCCTCCTCGTGCACCCCCTCCTGTGTCTTCTTTTTCTTCGTTTTCATTTTCTTCTTCTTCTTATTATTAGTTTCCTCTTTTTCTTCCGCGTCTCCATCTTCTCTCCATCTACGTAGCCGCGCGTCAACAAGCCAGTACCAGTAAACACGACGACAACAACAACAACAACAACAGCAACAACAACAACAGCAACAACAACAACAACAGCAACAACAACGACAACAACAACGGCAACAACAACAACATCATTATTGCCGCTGCCACCAAGTCAACTAGCGTCAACAGGCGCCGATCGCCGCGTCATCGTCGTGTTTCGCAGTTACAAACGCGCGGAATCAATCCATCGAGTACGTTCTTAGTTTTAAGTCAACCAGCCTTAAGCAACGCTTGTTCTGGCTGGCTGTCACCTTCCTACTACTGCTGCTGTTGCTGGCCCGGGAAGGCCGCGACTGTTGACTTGTCATTTTTTGATTCTATATTTTAGTGTCGTTGTGCAATTGTGCTCATATACTCAGATCATCTCGAACATTATTACTGTCGCTGAGCTTCAAAGGCCGAGAACGGCTAACCGCATCATTTAGACGGTTGCATATATATATATATATATATATATATATATATATACAGACTTATATATACGTGAGTCATTATGTAAACAAACTACTTACTTGGCTTTTTTCTAGTTCCACTAGAAATATCCTGTTCATTCGAATGGAACAAAAAGTTAGAACACGGCTGGACTAAATATGCAGGGCTCCAACGAAACGACGTCAGGAGATAAATACATGCTTCGTAATTATTTGGACACAAAAGTTGAATCATTTTGTTCTCTCTGTTGCTATAACAAACTGTGTTTACATAACAGCAGATTGGAGAAACGCCACTAGACAAGTCGAATTAGCATAGTCATCGTTTGAGTTTCTCAAATTTCACTGGGTTTTTTTCTAGCCAGAAATCTGAGCACAATCCGCAGCGCATCTATACGAGCGACAGGTAGACTGTTTGTGGTGATTTAGGCTCTTCTGAGCGTTGGCTCCGGGTTGCGAAATATATATATATATATATAATATGCGCATTTAATAAAGAATTTTCTGTTACTAATTGCCATGGTGGTTCGATTTGTGATATGATTACCGTAAGCCGTTTTCGCAGCTCCCCGATGTCGGATTCCCATAGAGTCCCCTATAAACAGAGACGGGAACATTAACGGCCTCGCCTGACTTCCCCGTGGTGGGAAGAAATACGAGTTTGGTGGGTTTATCTCACACTAGTTACTAATAGCGGTCAGCCATGCAACGAAATGAACATGTACCATGTATTCCCATAACCTCCCATTAACAGAAAAGTGCAGATTGTACGTTAGCCACTAACGTCCCCACTTCTGTTAGCATGCTTTATGGGTATCTGATTATCGAGGGGCGGCGGAAAACGGCTTACCGTAATCATATGACAAACCGAACCAGTATATGAGTTTCCTTTATGAGCGTAATAGCAAATGTTTAATGCAATAAACGTAAATATAACAAGTGAGGTACAATCATCGGATCTCAATAATTGCAACTGCAATAATTGCAAACTGTTCAAAAGGATCTTTGCAAACTCAATACGACGATTCTTCTTTCGGTAGACACGTTGGATATTATTCAGATGAAGCTAAATTTTCTTCCAAGCACACTAGTGTATCATTCCGCCATTTTCAAGAACTAGCGAAACCTGTCGACCTTAATTGACAATCTATAGTCACACAATAATGATGCTATGAATGTAGTACTTACTGTAAATAGTATGCAATTTGATAGTTAAAGACATAGTATAATGACGACTGAATGTTATAGGATTGTGCGTCGAACATCACGGTCACGCGCCAATGCTGCACGTAAAGGTACCGTGTCTTCGGCTAAATCCTCCCCCCGTCGGTGCACCATGGGCTAAATCGTTGTAGATTAACCGTTTTTGAGATTTGCATCAATTCGCTGCTGTTGTTGTTAGTGGTGATGGTGGTCACTCGTCACATGCTAGTGACAAGCTTGTCAATGATTTGTTCATTCATTTATTTGGGAATTCAAGAGTCTAACTGTGCTAGCACGTAGCAAACTTTAACTGGAACTATGCGGCTATCTTTTACGGCGGCGGATCGAATGATAATGATAATAATAATAATAATAATAATAATAATAATAATAATAATAATAAGAACAGTACTAAAAGTTTACCGAGCAAAATGGCTTAGTGGCAAAATATATTTGCCTTGCATTCGGGAGGCCTGGGTTCGAAACCCAGACCGGCCAGTCCTAAATTGGTTTTCATGGCTCCGAATTTAAACAAGGTGAATGCCGGAGTGGACTAAAAATCGAGCATGATCGGGAAAAAACTGGGAGCACAGATGTCTCAACAAAAAGAGATGGTGCATTACCATCCAACCCCCATAAAAAAAATAATAATAATCATCATAATAATATTAGTGAACGCCACTAGTTGAGCCGCGACGGATCCGATAACGATGAACGAAAATCTGTTTACGTCGTCTACGCGGTGAAGTCCAGAAAGCTTACCGAGACGGACCTCACCGAATACCCCACTCTGCCTCCTCACCCTATTATCTCTACGTAGACGTAGAACTTGCGCGACGGTAGTAACTATTAGTAGTCGTAGTAGCAGCGGCGGCAGGGAGAAGAGAGAGAAGGACAACAACCTCGTTGTCTCGTCGACCCGGCTCGACGGTCTGACCGCGTGGTCAATCTTCATCCTGTGTGTCTGTGTGTGTGTGTGTGGAGATCGTGCCAATGAAGTGTTGTTTCTTTTTCTTCTGCTTGTTAACACACTCGATTCACCAGTGCTGCCATCACGGCTCCTATCACCTATCGTATTCGTATTTGGCCGAAACACGCGGCGGCGGCACCGGCTGAGCTGAACAAGTCGACTTGAAGCTAC
>QVRM01001406.1:0-73651 GCA_003439945.1 Dermanyssus gallinae
CAACACAAGCGTCTTTCGGCGTACGCGGACACTCCGGGTGTGATGCGGATGGATCTCTGAGGGAGCAGGTAAACAAGCAGATGCATCCATTCAGATAATTTATGAAACGTTCAAACGCTCTTTCCACGTATGTATAAGACGACGACAGTATTGAGCAGTTGAAATGGTGAAAAAAAAATAAGCAGACTTAATACAAATTGATGCACAAGCTCAAATGGCACGTACCCTATAAGTAACGTGATATATGTATACATATGTGAATATATATAGGTGTTTCAAAAGTCATTATACATACATATAGTAACATGAAAACACAAATGTATTAGATATTTAATTCTTCTTATTTTAATATCGACATAATATACACTATTATGAAATACAACATCGGTGATATAGGTTTTGGTTTTATAAATCGATACAGCTTATAAAACGTTGATATCAAAATCTATAAAATGCGTATATATGAATGTACTTATCATCGCGACTGTTTCACTTTTCTAGCCATGTTGTATCTTCTCTTCGCAGATCTTTGAAGCAGATTGACGCACGCATGTATGTTCGGTTTATTGACCACTTCATTCTCTTGCAGTCGCACAATTATGAAGTAATTTCGATTAGCCGCATCAGTAACAAAATTAGGTTTCAATCTCACTGTTAAATAAATCGTTTCCGCCCCTCATTCAATGAATGATTTCTCAATTAGTTATATTACTCCCTAGAAAACACTGTACCACGGTGTATTTCTACATATATATATTGCTGTGACTTATCAATCATTTTAAGTTCTCTGAACTGCTTGGAAAAAAAAAAAAAAAAAATATATATATATATATATATATAGCGTTATTAAATAGTCTGAAACTTTAAACTAAAATAAAAGAAACAAAAGAGTATTTAAGAAATATTATTTTCTAGTTTAATGCAGACATAATGCATTTTAATGAAATACGATTTATTAGCACTTTTTACATAAATCAAGATTCAATTACATAAGTGCACGCTACAATGTTGTCTTTAGTTCGCTAAGGGTCGCGGCAAATCAGGGTACACTTTAGCCTTTAAAAGCCCCACAGAAAAAGTTCAATGGCGTTAAATCCCAAGATCTTGGAGGGCAGTTCCTGACATTCATTCTCAAAAGTTTTCGCGTTCAATTCGCGTCAGGGTTTTCGTTGTCCAAAAGAGCTTTGTTTATCCGCACTTCCATACGTAGGGGCTTTGTTGGAAATTAAAATTATCCGTTGCATACTGTTACGTAGTGATAAAAAATAATATTCATTTAATCTTCCAAGTGTTGCGTGTGTCCATTTAATAATAGCTCCATGCTGCAATTGCACTTACCTTCTTTCCCTATCTTTTATTCGACACCTTTAGTTAAGTGCTCTCCTGTTTTTCTTTATTTTCTATAGCCTCGAAACGTTGTTTGTTTAATTTTTTCTATTTGTGGAACAGGAAAGTTGCAAGAGCCCATGCCCGTTGAATAGGAAGGTCGCGAAAATATAGAAATTACACTTTTATACGAATAATCAAAATCAGTAACGACGTGTGCGTCGATGCGTTGTGTGATAGAGAATCCAAGAGTTGTTTGCTCCGAGTTGGGCCTTCTTGTATCGGACGTTCTCGCGCAATATTCTTAAAATTTTGCGGTACCATTCCTTATTGACCATTGACTATAGAAGGTAGCAAAAATCCGCAAAAGAGTTCTTGTAGTGAAAAAAAGCAGTTAAAAAGTTTGGACGTTGGATCCTCGCTGTCTGAATTTCTTCAATCGATTCTCTCCTGGAAACACCACTAGGAGAATTGGGCTTTGATCTCGATGTCGTAACCACGGCTCGTCCTGTAATCACTCTCTGAAGCAATCCAGTGTCTTCTGTTATCGCCTGGTTTAATCGGATGGTTCAATTCGGACATTTCCCGACGGGCGTCCATTGCTGAAAATTCTACATTTTTGGGATAAATTGCTACCAGTCTTCGACTCATGAAACATTGGTCAAAACTGTCAAACTTATCCAATATATCTCAATTCCTCAGCTATTTCCCGATAGTAATTCGGCGATTTGAGTTCAATATCACATTTTTAACGCTTTCTTCTGTTATTGCGTTGAATTCCTTCCCAAACGGGGTCACCTTCTGTTCTTCATGTCCATAGCGAAATCGACATTACCACATATGCACAGTGTTTCGGGATTCTGGCGATCACCATAGGCAGCTCGTAACATTTCCACCACTTTTGAACATTAATTTTAACACAGAGTTTAATGTAGATTATTGCTCCTTCATGTTTGGCATTCAAAAGTCGCCGAATATCGTTTACTTATTTTTTTTCAAACAGACTCAATATTAACACCGCCACCGATTGGTGCAAAGTTTAGTCTATGTGAAGCTGATAATGTAAGTTGTTTTACCCACGCTCACGTGACTTCCAATGGCAAGTGGACTACTTCGGAATAATTTATCGTATATATAATATATATATATTGCATAGGCATACATGCACGAAATATGTTTGTATCGTTGGTACGGAAGTTGGAACCGTACAGTCGAGTTTGATAACCGTAAGTCTTGATGCTATTAATGGGACCCAGAACAGAAGAATGAAAAAAATATGAGAGCAAAAATAAATTTGATATACCACAGCCAGATTACAGACTAGAAATATGTTCTTGCATCTTTGATTCTCCACTTTAAAAAGTAAACAGAAACAAAAGAACAAAAACGACCGGATAGCGGGGCGACTCTCCATCGGAAGATAACTGGGTGTAAAACAACCGCGAAATAGTCGGAAATTAGGAAATTATTGAACACTACAAAAGTACGCCGGGAAAGCTATTGTACATAGTGATAAAAAAATCCATATTCGTTCTCGATAGGCCATATCAGTGACGAAACTGTTGGATAGGTTGCAGCATTTACCACACAAAAACTCTCCGCAAAGCTCCGTCCTGAGATCCGTCCAAAGTGCATACGCTGGTACAACAAAATTAAATAGATTAGACAGAACGACAATTACTTAGCATGTGTGCACCCAGCCAGATACACCGCAGCATGTCAAACAGGCACACACGATGCGGTGCTGTCTCAATGTGAAGTTTCATTCACTTCAATCTGACTTTTCCCGCAGGTTGTCCAGTTGGGTCTGTCAGGAATGTTTCCTCTGCGGGGTCTTGGCTCACACTGTCGTCGGCCTAAATCCACCGGTGATTTCTCAGGCGTATCTTGGTGTTTGACCTGCCCCTGTGCTGATATCGCCTTGTGATTCCCCTCGCAGCAACAACAGCAGCAACAACAACAACAACAACAACAACGGCAACAACAGCAACAACGCCCACAACAGCAACAACAACCAAAGGCAGCATGACGTTGTCCAGGTCATGTCCTCCCGAACTGTCTCTGTCCCGAGCTCCCGGCTTCCTGTGCGACTGTGGACTGAAGAGTTCCCGACGGCCAGCGAGGGAGAAGAGCTAATGTAACATTCATGAGCTGAGGTTCTCTGGGGAACACGACCACCTCTAGCACCGGTGGCAGCCGTTCGACCGCTCGCTCCACGACAAGCCCGCTTCTTCTTGTCATTGGCTGGTGTGGTGTAGCTAAGATTGTTTTTGCTGTTCTGTTACTCTTGCTGCTGCTGCTGCCGCTGCTGGCTACTGGTGTTCCTACTACAACGATGAGTGCCCTCGATTAGAACGCATTGACTCTTGCACCGTGGGCCTTGCACCAAATTGATTGTTCGATGCGACTTCGATCGACTCGATAAAAGGCGCAGGGCGTGGAATAAGGGGTGTGGGGTGTATGTACGTTCGTTCACTTGACGACCACGCCACCGACCGATGAGTAGCAATTGGCACAAGTGGCTTGGAAAGCAAGCCAGCGAGCGAGCGAACGAACGAACGAGCACCCGTGAAGGCAGGCAACCCCCTGGGCTTCGACGAGGTCGCTTGGTTGAGCAAGTCAGACATCAGCACTCAGCAAAAAGAGGCTCAACGGTGATTCGACGGTTGGCGCGAGATCGGCACGCGACACAACACGGCAGCAGCAGCAACAGCAGCTGCTGCGTGTGCACGATGATAACCGCAAACGATGAGGCTGGCCGCCTACCAAGCAGACACCAGATTGACTGACATGTGTTCTTCTGTTGTTCGCCGTTGTCGGGGGGGGCGGGGGGGTCGGGAGATGGCCGAGTGAGAACAGCAGGTGTTGCCGGCGCCGATATTTCCGCGGCTGCGGCCGCTGTCGCTGACGACAACGATGACGCCGCTGTTGCATTCAAGCAAACTCGGCCTGGCCACCACCGGCTGTATCACTGTTGTCACGATCTACTACCACGCTTGACGTGGCAGATCGTGCGTGATAATCTCGGAAGATTGCTCACGATCTCAATGTGTGACGATCTCATACAGCTAGTATTGGGAGCATGGAGAGAGTATCCCGAGGTTCCTTAGTCAGAGAGGGCAGGTCGAGATCGCGTGTGTAGGTAAAAACCAAATTTATTTTCAAGGACAGGAATTCACTTGATGTTGTTGTTGTTGTTGTTGTTGTAATAAGCTTCACGCCGTGTCTTTGTGTCTTTGTGCTGCGTGCGTCTTTCGATTTTTTAATGTGTTAAATGTGGGAGATTTATTAACTCTTTCATTAGCTGGCTGTCGTTAGATTCATATGCCTCGTGTTCGCTAGAGCCGAAAATATAAAGAAGATTGTTTACTTCGTTATACGATATAGAACAGCGCACGTCAAATCAAAGCAGTCATAAATTATATCTTTTGCATGTCGTGTGTGGCTGGCTAATAGAAGCGAAAAACTGCTGCTGACAAACAGTCCTCTCAGGTAGTGACAAAATGAAAAGTACTTTTTCACCTAAGTTAGCAATCGACGCATGCATGAATACGAATGCAAAATACTAAATGCTTAGAAAATACAAGAATTGATCTAATTATATATATATATATATAGAGAGAGAGAGGGAGGGGGAGAGATCGAGAGAGAAGCAGTGGATTTTATTTTACTTAACTGAATATTCAAAGCGATGTTGTGCCCGGCTCCGCTGTTAATGAGTGCTTAATTATGTTTTGTGTTGGAACGAGGCTGCTAATTTCAAGCTGTCACATGTGCCGTGCGCGGTGCTCTGTCTATGCGCCCCCGCCGGTATTCAGCAACGCAGAAAACTCCACCCATCACATCGGAGAGACCACGAGCCCGCGCAGGTTGACATGCGCCGCAGACATGACGATAGTGGAATATTGGCTGTCAACCCCTCGCCACCCCCCCCCCCCCCCCCGCTGGCACAGCTCTCCCCAGATCTTCTTTGGTTATGTCGGGATTGGCATCGCTCCCTGTCGACATGGTGTCGACATGGTCGTCGACCTGAAGCCACACTGTAGCAGCACTTCATACGCAGCCAGACTTCATAACCTTCAGAACACATGAAGGCCGTACCCACCGCAGTTGTAATAACTAACTTTGGTAGTGCCGTCTTGTTGTGTTCGTTGTCGTCGTCATTGTTGTTGTTATTCTCGTAATGATTGTTGTTGTCGCTGTCATCATCGCTGCAGCAGCTGTCATTGTTGTTGTTTTCATTTTTTATTATCATTGTAGATGATGGCGAACAGGTGAAATCCGTGCTCACAGAACGATGCGAGTTTCAGGCATACACAACTACATTCAACCTAATCACCTTTTACCACCAGCAACGTCAGCAAAGACAACTCACTTTGAGGAGGTTTTTGGCCGCTCGGCGAGTCGCAAACTAAGCTGTTACAACTGCTGCAAAAGGCGGGACTGTCGTCTTGATTGTATTGTCATGAGGGGGAGGCCCCTTACCGCCGACCGTCCATATGTCGACTATCGACTACACCTCGTCGCTATTATCATCGCAGTCCACGCGCCTCACCCATGCATGTGTTCATGTGCCACGCGAACCCATGCATGTTGTGGTGCTCAAACGACACCGACTCCTGTCTAGCCTAGAGCCCGCTAGGCTCTAGGCTAGACAGGAGACTAGGTTGTGGAGATTATGAACCTCTTCACTTCTTAAAAGTATTTACCTTCTGTCTGTGCAGCGGAATAGGCATAGTTGGGCATGGCATCAATACGCCTTTACGAGAGGTTTGACCCGGCTCTGAGGCATTGCCGTAGAACGATGGCGAACCTCGAAGGGTACGACTGTGGTCAACGACTAGAAGCCCAGGTAGAGGAAAGAATCTCAAATCCGCTCGCATGCATGGTCGAGCTACTTTACACGCGAGAATCCACAAGTTCGATCCTTTACACGTCTATGCTTCATACATATGGTGCGGTTAAATGGCTGTATGACCACTGCCCAGTGCCTTCAAGAAAACGCAAGGAGAAAATTTGCCCGACCGACCATGAATAAATCTGTGATGGCTGATAACGGATTAGACAGATTACCCAAAACCCAAGGCAAGGTGGGGGACGACCAAAAGGGAGAGACTAGTGCTAGATGAAAATCTGGATAGGAGACCGGCGGCGACAACAACAACAACAACAACAACCATTGCAAGAACGGCAACAACCATTGCAACAACAGCAGCAACAACAATAACAGCAGAGAGGAAATTCCGCGAGCCTACTCGGGGGCCCGCTGAGAATCCCAATCAAGGTCAATCTCCTTAGCCTGCCTCTATTCCGGTGGCGCTACACCCAGTATGCTGCCGAGAACGGGACACGACGCACGCATCAGCACCCCCCGGACGATCGCCGAAGTGACGACAGCGATCAAGGCAAATGAAAATACAGTTCTACATGTTCAACTGCGCGCCCAGCAGGGTGCCAAAGCTGTCATCTCGCGCTCACGCCCAACGCTGGCTCGCCCCGATTCCCGATTCAGCAGCTATCGCGTTGCTTACGCTGCTCTCATACCGCCGCCGCCGCCACAGCAGAACCCTGCTTCTTGCTTCTAGTCTTCATCATTGCTCATTGAAATCAACTTGTTCTCGGCGGGCGCGACAGGTAGTTTTGCGTGTACACAAACCATACAGGTGGGCCGCTGCCGATAGCACCGACACTCACAGATGTGGGTGCACAGACTTTGAAAATCCAAGCCTCGACATCGTCATTTTTGAAACAAGAAGATAACGCGACAAAGATGCGGACCTGTCTCGCGGGGGGGTTTCGAACGTATATTGAATAGTAGTTAATCTACTCGAGTGCGTGTTGCATACAGCTTGAATAATAAGCAACCGCGTTTTGTGACTTTATTCTTGGAAAAGTGTGATTAACCTACCTATAGCTCAAAGTCGCAGTGCAACTGGTCAGCAATTTACTGCTCGGCAGTAGCTCGTTATATATATTTATATATATACAAGTGAAATAAATACGATGATGAATTATATATATACAAATATATATTGGACTGGACCTTCTACGTGATTGATGTCCCAGATAACCTGTTTGATTTAATTATAGAAACTACTTACGCCTAGCTATCTTGTTTTCTGCCTATTACGAGTGACACGCATGTAGAAGAGACCTATTGCGGCACTATTTAGAATGAGAGAGGATCAGGTATCGTGTAATTATTATTACATGCATTGCAAGCAAACAGAGTATGCATATACCGTTGTTAGTTATACTTTTCTCAGCTGCTTTCGGCATGTCATTTAAGAGAGACAGTGCATCGATGTATACGTAAGAGCCTAGCAGACAGACGGGTGATACTTTGAACACGCTAAGAGCCTCTCTTCGTGTACTGCTCGTGGAAATCCGTATTCTAAGAGACACTACACAGATAGCTAAGAGCTATATGTATCGGCTATAGACGTGTAGATTGCTATATGTATCGGCTGTAGACGTGTAGATTGTCACATGCAAGACCAGAACCGAGGTGAGAACCACTGAGAATATCTACCCCCCCCCCCCCCCCGGTAGGACTTGTTCAACTCGGGTTTGTACGCTGCATCTTTGAACTTAATCAGTTCATATTTCAACAACCGCTCCACAGTCTTCAAATACATTGCCCGAAGTTCGTCTGAGTGAGGTGTCCCCATACTCCGTCAAGTCCAAACATCAGCGTTGGAACAACCTTGAGGTAGAAGACTGTCACAGCCGTCAGGACGGCCAGCCGCCGGGCTTCGCCTACCTTGTTATAAAGAGAGACTAAAACTGTGCGCGCTGTCTCGGCGATGTGCGCAGCGAAGGTCGTTCCAGTATAACGGAGCCGAAGCCCCAGATACTGGAAAGAGTTGACGAACTTCAGTTTACCTTCTCGTCTAAATTTCACAGTCTTAATCTTCGTGGCGTTTATTTCTAGCCCGCTTAAAACGAGGAATGCCTCTGATGCGATTGATGTAACCCACGTCGTGATGAAGGATCAGTATGTCATCTGCATACATCACAACTACGACCTTTCGGTGCTCCCGTCGAATAAGCCGACAGAATCCGCAAATATATAATTTTTTTGTTCTGTAAACAGGCTTTTTTCTCATTCTAAACAACACCGCAATTAGGCCTCTTGTACATGCGTGCAACTCTTTATTCGCCACTATTAAGCCTTGATTTTAAAGCGATCGGTTAGGTCTTGATTTTAAAGCGGTCAGGGTCATCAATCAAATCGAGGGTCCTGAAAAAATCAGACGACAAACGAGGTTCGATATTTTTGACAACGGCGGGTTTTTGTTGTTCGAAAACGCTTCTGCAACATAGCAATCAAAAATATGTTCTTTTTACTCAGGTAAATGCCATGCATTTCAGACCATACATTCCAAAGTATCGTGTAATTAGTAATACATTTATTCACTCAAATTAAGTATGCATATAGCATCGCAACTTGCGTACCAACTATGGCCTTCACTGCACACATCATAATATTGGCTATTCGGTACTCCTGTCGAATATAGCCGACAGAATTACCAAGCAGAGGGGTCAAGGAGATATAGCTCAGTGGGTCCCCTTGTAGGATTTCCACCTTTTGGCTTACCTGCAACACATCCTGCTGACTCTGTGCTAACGAATGAATGCCCTGTACTACAACAAAGTATTGTGTAACCAAAAAATAGTTGGCTGGAACAAATTGACGTATGATTCTTTATTTATCTTTATCACATTAACTGGGGGAAACAAATGTCCCCACTGCACGTGTCTTAATTGCTGTCTTCTCGGACTGAGCCTATTAGTTCGAGCTGGTATCGAGGAAATCAGTCATGCTTTGGACCCAGTACCGCTGCGGCATTGCCACGTTAGATGTTATGAAAAAGCCGCCGCTGTATGCGACAAACTGGAAAGTCCTCCACTAATAGAGCTATTATAGCTTACGTGTGACAACTGCGACATATTTGTATATACATTAAAATGTTTTCTTTACGTTATATATATATATATATATATATATATATATATATATATATATATATCCCGCCCGACGTACACTATATCACATGCGGCTCCAATTTGTTCCGGTGTCGTTGGAGTAGCTTCGTCTGAGAAAGAACTATGTAGCTAATTATATTACATAGATTAGCCTTTTATAGTACCAGTGTTTACTAAACAAACAGCATACATGTAAAGTGTTACGAGTTGTGCACCTGCCGGTTCTGCCTGCAAAGGTGTGCCAAGTACCATGCAGTGGAATGCACAACTCCGGACCGAAAATCGTAGCACTACTTCTCTCGTCGAAAGCGTGAAGAAGCTAGAGCTTCACGATGAAACATTTTAAATGTATATTATAACCAATTTGAGTGAAATAAACGTAATTGTAATTGTAATAAATGTAAAGTGTAAAAACTTACGAACATTTTTGCACACCCAAATCTGGAGTATCGATTGTCGTCACGGTTCTAGATCAGCAAGCCGATAAATCATCTATAGGGCTACAGCACTACTTAATGTCTGTCCGTATGAACTATTGCTGCCCACGCAAGTTTCTGTCACGCAGAAAAAGGGGCGTCATGTGTGTTTGTATGCGTGTATGTATATATATATATATATATATATATATATGTTATCGCTGTGCACTTAAACGCTTTATTCTTTTTGAAAACGTACTTAATCGCCGTGTATCGGTAATATAAATATAATTATAGAAATGTACCGTCTACAATGATTGAATGCCTTTGCCCGCCGAGAACGCCGACAGTTACGCCAATAACGAGTAATTCTTCATCATTTAACGATAAATCTATCCAGCATCTTGTCGAGCTTCCCGGTCAGCTGTTGTATATCGTACTTCAATTGTTGATTATTTTCGCTTTCTTTGCCGATAGTAGCGTCGAGCTGCTCGAGTTCCTCCTGAAAAGGCGCAAGAGTATCCTCCGCGCGACTACAACAACATGTACATTGACACGATCAGCCACGTGCGGAGTTTCATAGAAACAACACTGGTGGTATGTGTTATTGGTGGTGTTGTTCGTGCTACTATTATTTATATGACATTCAACTAACCGTGACTAATCGTGTCAGTGTATAGTTTTATGATTGTTTTACTGTTCAAAGCAACTCTATCAAAAGTGTAGGTAAATACCAATCAATAATCATATGAGTATGCGTTGACACAGCCGTCAAGCCGTGTTGAGTTTCCCATAAATATGGTAAGCATAACAAAGCAGCAATAACTAAACTCTTCGATTTAAGATACTGGTAGGGAAAATTGTCATGCATAAACATTTGTTTAGATAAATATATGTATGTATATATATATATATATATATATATATATATATATGTGGCAACCGCATCAATCTGACGTTTGTATGTACCTCAACTCTCGACGTAGGTCTTTGTCGCATCTCAGGTATTCTTCTTTCCAGCCAGCGAGCTCGGTAAGCATTGAGTCTAGATCTTCGTAGAGCAGATCCAACAGCCGGCCCATGGGCATAGCCCCTCGAGAGACGCCCTGGATGTGCTCCCGGATTCGTTCAATCGCGTTGAGATCCCGAGTCGAGTAGGCGCTTTCCTGACATCATGAAGTCAACAAAATTCCACACACATTTTAATCTCTTGAGCTTTTGAAAACTAGTCATTGCGGATTGCCAAAACCATCGCTTTAATCGCATTCGGAAAGCCATCGTTGACAGGGTGCGGCCAGTGAGAGGGTACGCCGCCTTCAAAAGTACCTTTCTTAATGTTTGCTTGATAGTTGTTAACTTGAGAATAAGGTTAGCTCTGAGCGAAGTAATCAAAGCTGTCTGGTGCTTGTTGCAATGCACATATTCAGGACAGCGCAATGTTGTGTATTTTAGGCGATACAAACGTAGATGTAGCTGCCAGATACGTGTATATATATATATATATATATATCTATCATAGCATATATCAAGGCGAGTACTGCCGAGTGTGCAAACGTATTGTAAACGATTAATAAATCATCACAATATTTTCCACATATATATATATATACTAGCTTCCGCACATGCTCGTGTTTGTATTAAGTTTTTTTTAAACAAAAATACTATGAAAGTTGTACACTTAATTTACTCAGTGCTAAAGTATCTACAACAAGAAATGCGCATCTATATTCAGACAGTGTTTGAGCCCATTAGTTACATAATGAGCCCTACGGCTGCCATATTATTGCACCGTGGAATCCTTGTTAAAAACTATCCTACGAGCTGTAGAAGTGTAATCTTGTCATATGGTGTGTCCTCATCAATTCATTGAAGCCGTTGCTAACCCCGTCCTCCCCCGACGGGAGAGCAGGGAAGATCAGGCACCGATTTATTGATTGGGTTCAAGCCAATTGAACTATGGAAACCGACAACAAATGAACGCTGTGTACTGGCAAAGTGCAGTTCTCGACGATGCTGTGCGTAGTTAGACAGATAGGTAGATAGCTTGCATTTGACTGGATTCCCCGTTCGTTCGTCGCCGCTCACCTTAACGAGAGGACTCTGAATACGACTCCCCGATCCGCTTTCTCCTCCTTCAAGTTGCTGTTTCGTTTCGAGGAGTTGCTTGACGAGCATGCCTTCCTGTTCGTCGACCGCTGTTTCGTCAGGCGCAGTCGGAACGCCATCATGGAGTTCGCTTAAACCATCTTCTTCGTTCACCTGCCGAACGATGTCGATAGCGCACAAATAAAGCTGCAGCAGCCGAAAGCTAAGACCAGACTAGCTATACCGTCCTAGTGCAACTGGAATCTCTTAACGCGTCTTTGTCTATACAAGTGCAGAGATCACAAGCCCTCTCCAAGTGGAGAGGCAGAGACAGTGCCCTACGAGTATTATTTACTTTCTCTCGACAGCTCTCTAAAGTAATGCACTACGTCGACTACATATCAGGGATAGGTGTCCGCATGTCGAGAGTCATTGTCAAATCGACTTATACATATGTATATGTGTGTGTGTGTGTGTGACTTACGCTTAGACAGTTTCGTTCAGAAGCGCGTTGCTGAATAGTAGTGCCGTTTAGTGCTCTAATATGGAAACCATTTTAAACCTTCTACCCCAATTATCCCATATGCATATCGCCATGGTATTGTTTTGTACGCATAAGTTATTTTGCCATCTGTCTCAAGTCTTATGTATCTCTCTTAGACGACGTATTCCGATACCAATATCATCACGTTCGGCACATAAAACCAATTTCCTTCGACATCCAACTACGGCCTTTGCAGCCCACGGATTTCATAACGTTCTGTCCAACGTGGAGCTTCTTCATGAGCCACAGGATGAATGTCAATGCAAACAATGCTGGAACAAATGTGATCGATACCACGCCGCGGTATGCCCGGCGGTTAGGTCCATAGCAAAACGCTAGATGAGTCCGTAAGTTTTAAACGCTAGATTGTTGGTGTCTTGAAACATTTTAATGTAACATAAACGCACTTACCCAGGTTGGGTGTTAATAAAACAAATGAAACCACTTTCCCGGCCCTTATATCCCACGACATCTAATATCCACTAGAGGCACCAACCTGTACGAAGGTATCGTCTTCATCGTCGTCGCCTTGCTTTTTCGGCGTTTCGACGATGACATTTGCCAGAGCTCGCGCGGTAGTTGGCCTCACAGTGGGCTCCTCGCCAAGTCCTCCGTCGGTGTTCTTTCCCATTGAGGACATGGGTCGGCGGCGTGACGTTCCCGGCCGCGCCGATCGCAGAAGGGAACGTGCCGCTGCCAGATCGTTTTCAGACGGTGCTGAAGCTTCAGTAGCGAGGGCTTCACCAGCCCCTTCGTCGCCGTATGCGGAAGCCAGTTTTTCGGGCACTGTCGCCTGTCCGGCCTCATCCGAGCCTTCTTCCGCCCGCACTGGTGGAGCCGAAGGCGACGGCAAGCTCTGTTCAGTGGAACTGGTGGGCCTGGCCATTGACGGGCCTACTACGTGATCTTCATCGGGTGCACCTCGGCCGCCCGGACCGACGCTCGCCAAGCTTGATGATGGTCGTGGCTCATTCTGGATGTCGATCGAGTTGTCGTCGCTCTGAAGCCAAGATAGACGTTTTAACTATTGGTTATATCACCAGGTATCCAGCAGGTCTTTTGCTCTGCCTAAATTGATCTGTGAGTTTAGACTAATTAGTGGAAACAACGAGAACTTAATAAAAACGTAATACAAAACGTGTAATTGCTAGGTGACTTTAAAAATATTGATAGGACCATGTAAAAGCCGATAAATAGTCAGCTCCAAGGTGTATTTACATTGAATAATTTATTCCTTAATCGAGTGTGTGTTATATAAGTTAGATGTGAACATGACGGGTACTAGTGGGTTCATTGTTTGTCTGCCTCGTGAAATTTGGCTACCCTTTCTCGAGTTGCTTATCATTGCTTACGTTCTATAGAAGTCCACGTCAATTTGACAATCTCAACTTCACACATCAGCAAATGCTCAGAAATGTATTTGGTGAACATTAAATGCAACACCTCACTGTAGTTTTACGTAAGTAAAGACCCCCATTGTTTGTTGTACAGTGTTTAAGAAGAATCTCAGTCTGGTAAATAGGGGGTTGGCTGCACTATCTTGATCCATCAGAGCGTCGGGGGTTGCCATAGTAGAAGAACTACTGCCGGGGACCCTCCTTGGAGTACTGCTTCGTTATCTCAAACACTGCTTCTTGTAGGCACTAGGTTACATACCAATCAGCGGTCACGGTGCGGCCGTCTTATATTTCGATCTTTATCAAAGCCCCACTCCTGGTGATGAAATGCCAACGAAAATGGCATTAAACGAGTATTTTTTTAAAGTAATGCCAACCAATCACACTGTTAGAACAAAACATGTTATTCGCACACTGTCATTTCTAAACAAACCAATTTCCCATTCCGTTGTGTATTGGATACTACAGAAAGTAACTAGAATGTTTCAGCTTCAAAATCACTCTAAAAATGAACAAGAACCTAATTTCATTCATTTAAAAAGTGCTCTCCATTGTTAGTCACAGACCTTCCCCATATCTGGACCAGACTATCGATGAAGGGAATTTTCTCCCAGTAGATAGTTCAACGTCTAGTGAAGGGATTTTTCCTTGTAGATAGTTCTACATCTAAATATGTAGTAGTAGTCCGACGGTGCAATGTCTGGTGAATGTGGTCGGTACGGCAAAATTTTCCAATCGAAGCTTGCTATTTTGTGGAGGCTGGTTAAACTTTCATGCGGCCTCGCGTTGTCATGGTGAAAGACAACTTCTATTCTATTCACGAAACTGTGTCTGCTCTTTTGGAGGGTGACAAAAACTCAGTCGGGCTGATCATAGTAGACATCTGTGTTTATGTTTTGGGCCACTAGGAGAAAATTCGTGGTAGACGATGCCATGCCTATCCCACAAAACACAGAGCAAAATCTTGCGCGAACGTGTCAGTCCAGTTAGCGTCTTCTGGGGGGATTGGACTGGAGCGCACCAGGATTTTCCACGTTTCATATTGTGGTGAAAGACCCATTTTTCGTCACAGGTAGCAATCCGATCCAAGAACGTGACACATCCCGAAGTCCAGGACTAATTTTAATGCAGTCACCTGGGAATGTGTTCCACAGTTTTGGGCAAGCATTGTTCCTCGGGAGTGACAGGCCTTACAGAACGGGGTTCATTTAGCTCAAGTTGCCGGAACGGAATTTGCCAAACAGCACGGGGTCGTTAACATGCTGTCCTCGGGAAATATGGTCCAAATATTTTAAACAGTTTTTGTAGCAATTGAGATCACTTTACGAAGCTCTCGAAGATTCTGCATTTTCGCATAGATATCTGTTTTATAAACTTACAGACTTCTCAGGCGCGTGGCGAGGCTTTATTCCAGTTACTTTCTGTCCCACCTAATATATATATATATATATATATAATATATAATAATAATAATAATAATAATAATAATAATAATAATAATAATAATAATAATAATAATAATAATAATAATAATAATAATAATAATAATAATAATAATAATAATAATAATAATAATAATAATAATAATCTATTATTATTTTTCGGTTTCACAGTTGTGAGGTATGAACGTTTAAGCCAGGTTCATGATGCTCTGCTGATTTCCTCAATTCATGGCGCCTTCTTCTTATTATTATTATTATGAGACAACAACTCGGAGAGCAAACAATTTTTCTCAATGGAAGAAGCGGGCGAAAACGTCTTGCTTAGTAGTAAGGACGAAATGTATAAAAGTAGCTATTCTGCCATTTTTCTCCTACAAAATCTACGTTAGCGGGAGAACCACGTCAGCGCATGAAGGTATCGATTATACCGGCTTGTTCGGCGGAAAATTCTGCATAATGAAAGAGACTTCGCTAGCTTGCGTAGCGAAAGGCGAATAGCCAGAGTAAGGTCTATAAAGTCGATATGTTGTTATGTTTTACGTTGACAATTTCACGTGCAGAACCGTAAAATGTTGCTATTACGACCTAAAATGTGCACTCAAAAGATAGCAAACTTAATGCCCATCATTTTCGTACCAAAGTGCTGCGTGATGTAGTTGCCGAGTAACTAAGCTTTTTCGACAGCCATAGTTGTTATATTTTGCGTTGACGCTTTCACGTTCAGAACCGTAAAATGTTGTTAAGTCGTTTCCGCCCCTTCTTCCATTGGGCAAATTATTTTTATACCGAGTTCTACCAAACCTTAAAATTTGTACCTAACTTTCTCATACACCCTATTCAAGTACGCATGCGATGTGGCTGTTTGAAAAAAGCATAGTTACTCGGCAACTACGTCACTCAGCACCATCATTTTGGTACGAAAATCGACTTCTTATGAATTTCCTTAATCTGGCTATTTGCGTTGCGCTACGCAAGCTAGCGAAGTGTCTTTCATTATGAATTTTTAGCTCTCCCGCAAACGTGACTTAACAAAGACAGAATAACTACTTTTATAAAGTTCATCCTCACACCTAAACAGGACGTTTTCGACCTCTCTTTCCATTGGGGAAAAATATTTTCTTGCTGAGTTCCAAACCTTAAAATGTGTACATATAGTTATGAAAGACTTTGTATATATATATATATATATATATATATATATATATATATATATATATATATATATGGTTTTGCTTTTCATCATCATTTGACAACACCTTTGAGTCCATGTCCAGAGTGCCGTTGCCAGATGGGAGCCGACCATTAGTGGACGGCTCTGGGTGCAGTTCCTGGGCATGCTTATCCTCGGTGAAATCCTCGGATCGTGGCGACTTTTTACGATGGCTTGAAGATGATTTCTTTCGACCGCTTTTCGATCCGCTATTGTGGTCTTTGGTCGCGTCGTTCGTCTCGCTGGTAGTATTGCCAGCTGTTTCCTTCGGAGTTTCAGAGTCCTTCGAACGCTTCCCAGAGTCATCTCGCTTGGACTTGGTCTTGGTGGCTTTATCTTTGTCTTTATCCTTTGACTTTGAGGACTTTAACAATAGTCCCAATGGAAACAAGAAAACAAGGCGTGGGTTACCGGTTTTTAGTTAGTTTTGACAGTAATCCAATAATAGAAAACGCTTGTACTACAAACACACGCACACACCTATATATATGTATATATATATATATAGAGAGAGAGAGAGAGAGAGGGGGGGGGGGTATGGAAAGAGAAAGATAGAGCGATATGTGCAAGGTGTTTCTTGACGAATAGGCCATAATTGTAGGCGAATCATTAGGTAGCGAATACACCGTTACAGACGCATTGCGACAACAATGGACAATGCTCGAAACGAGTGACTAATAGGTAGGCAACATAATTCCCCCTGCTATAATTATATTATCATATCTTAGCGTTGTTAAGAATAGACGAAATATATATATATATATATATATATATATATATATGTATATAAAGCCTTTACCTTGCATTCGGGAGGACTGGGTTCGAGACCCAGGCCGGCCACTCTTAAATTGGTTTGCATGGTTTCCAATTTAGACAAGGTAAATGCCGGAGTGGATTGAAATTAGCCATGACATGAAAAAACCGTACACGGGCAATTGCCTTACGGAAAACCTTAAAAAAAAAAGAATATATATATATTTATATATATACAGGTAGTTCAATAAGTTCTTAGAATGAGCTTTTTAGAATTCGAATTTTGGCACGCTTTCACCGCTAATAGGAACTGCAACTTTTCGACTGCTAGCACTCAATATATTATGGTGATTGGCCGTTGCGATTTCGTTTGATAGCTTTCCCGTGCAACGCATCGGCGTGATTTTTAAAAATGGAGAAAAAAGAGTTTCGAGTGGTTATCAAGCATTTTTATTTCAAAGGTTGGAATGCGACCCAAGTAAAAATTGAGTTAGACGAGACGTACAGTGACTCTGCGCCATGTTTTGCCACTGTTTCCAACTGGATTAATGTGTTAAAAAGAGGTCGTAGGAGCACCGAGGATGAACTACGTCCAGGAGGCCAAAAAACGGCAACTGATGAGGAAAACGTAGAGAAAGTGCGAAAAATTCTTGGCACAGATAAGCGAATGAACATTAAGGAAATAGCGGAGGCATTAGGGATTAGTTTAGGCAGTGTGCATTTTATCCTACACGAAAACTTGAAGATGAAAGAGCTTAGAGCAAAATGGCTGCCGCATTTGCTCAACCAAGGCCAAAAAGACGCGCCTGTTTTGGCTTTACAGCGAAATTTGGCCAAGATGTCGAACAATCTGTCGGATTTTTGGTGCAGATTCATGACCGTCGATGAAAGCCGGGTTCATCACTACACTCCCGAGACCCAAGAAGCATCTTGCCAATGGTGTGCACCTGATGAAGGACCTCCGAAGAGGGTGCGGACAACGGCATTGACCGGAAAGGTGATGGCTACAGTTTTTTAAGACCAACGTAGAATAATGCTGGTCGACTACCTTGAGAGCTGTAAAACTATCACAGGAGAATATTATGCAAGACGGTTGGACTGCCGTTCGCAAGAACTCATCGTGAAACGGCCCGCTTTGCAGAAGAAGGTTGTCCCGTTTCACCAGGACAATGCTCCTGCACACAAGTCCCGGCAAGCATCGGCAAAACTGGCCCAACTGAGGTTCGAACTTATTGAACAACCCTTCTATTCTCCAGACCTGGCCCCCTCTGATTATTTCCTCTTCGGACATTTGAAGAATAGTCTCGGTGGAAAGCGTTTTTCCAGCAATGAAGAGGTTAAGGCTGCTGTCAATGCCTATTTTCAGTCTAACGACGCGGAATTCTACTCAAGAGGTATGAAAGCTCTGAAATCTCGGTGGGAAAAGTGTATTGAGCTTCTCGGGGAGTATATCGAATAAGAAAAATTTAAAAACATGATTTGGAAAATTCTCGGTTTTCATTCTATGAACTTATTGAACTACCTGTATATATCTCTTACAGTTTTGTCTTTTTTGTCCCTTTTGCCACTGCCGCTAGCGCCGGCAGCCGGGTCTTGTCGTGCGTCCTTGGCTTCACGCTCCCGGTGAGGCTTTTCGCCAGCAAGCACCCGCTGGACGGCATCCTTTGTGTCGACCCGCTTCTGCGCGATCTTGGCCAGACTCTGCAGGAGTTCATTTGTCTTCTCCGGCTCATGTCCGGCGACAATCTTCGAAGGCCGGACCGACAACGTTGTGCCGCTTGCAAATGCTGCTCGCCCAATGAGGATACAGAAATCGCCCGAGAGTAAGTTCACGCTTAGGTCCACCCTGTCCAGATATACACATTTAAAGCTAGCTGCCTACTATTACGAATGTATACGGCTCCAAACGTGGTGCTGGAACATAGTGACCCCACGCCGTTTATTCTATCAAGGGCTCGGGGATGTTAAAGTCCAGCAAATGCCACCTGGCGCCTTTTATCATTGTTGACTCAGGGCAACGTCGGATGTATCTTGTCGATGATTACCATTTGTATTGTGTTTTGCTTGCTTAAAGTGTATGTAATGTGTCGAATGCTATGCCGTAGTGTAGTCGTAGTTTTGCTAAGCGAAGGATGAAGAATCTAACCAAAGAGCGATGGATGCGGGTTGGTGCACATAAAACAACCTCCGAGTTTGCAAACAAAGGATTTCTGGCGTCACCTACCAATTGCATCGATGATCTTTTGAAGAAAGCTGACTTTCGCCTCCTTCTCCTGGAATAGTGCACAAACGTATATGCTTTTAGATAAGAGAGGATACACCCATCATGGGCTCATCGTCCATCATCACACTTCATAATCATTCATTTCAGCCTCTCAAATTGTCATCGGCATCAAATTTTGTTCATGACATCTTTTGTACATTCTCCTTATTAAGCGTAACGCTCTGAGCTTCAGTCTTTTTCACTTACAGAGTCAGAGGAATCTACCTGGAATCCGGCGTCACCGCCGATATATATATATATATATATATATATATAAATGAGGTAGCAATTGCATCCCTACATACACCGGTTTTTACGAGCACTTGAATGGATTAGCAGTGATCTTACAACAAAGTTACGTATGCAATACCGATATGGCTCAAGCAGCGTATTTTGAAACGGCTGAACTTTAAGAATTGGTATAAAGACAGACATACCTTTACATTTTCCGAATTTAGTTCCTCTGCAGTGTAAAGTCCCTCGAAGACCTTTGTCGTCTTGATAACCTGAAATATGTAACATATAGATACCAGCGCAAGGAAAATACTACAATCAGAACGGCGGTGATATCCAATTGAACGGCGTATCTATCTGCCTTGACGTGGGAAAGGGAGGGGGAGGTTCCTTGTTGTAGAATATGTGTACGGGCTTTGTATTTGACATCTTTGTATTTCTTTCATCTTTGAGCCATATTGTTTTTTGCTGGCAGTATTACTTAGTGGACGAGCAGAATTTGACAAAAAGTTGGTAGACATGGTGAACGTGATGTCAATGGCAGCTGAATGGAATGTCCTAATCTAGCTGGGCGGTTTGGTTTGTAGCCGTGTCGTGAACTGCGCTCCTCTACCGCCAGGTGTCGCCGATTCGATTCCCAATGTCGATCGAATTTTCTTCGAGCGATGCTCATTGAGAATATCGATGATAGACCGTACACTGCTGAAAGTCAGCGGCTATGCTGCTGCTACAAGGACTGTTGGGGAGCCCTAGGCATCCCAACATGTCGAGCCCGGTAGCGTGGTGCATTCCGCCTGCGCCTCGCGACCGGACGAGACACAAGGGTGCGCGGGTTCGAACCTCACCGCTGCACATTTTGATTTATGGGGGTCCGTATATGACGCATTGCGAAAAGCAGTGCCGTGGACGTTAAATCTTGGCTGATGTTCAGCCTGAAAAGTATTTTTATAGGTATCCCAACATGCCCGGTCCTCGGTGCCTCATTGAAGATATGCCGCATGGCGATCCCAAGACCGTAAGGAACGGAATATGATGATCTAGAACTAAAGAAAACTTCCTTGAAAATGTTTTGCAAAACAGTCGTGAATTACGCATCGAGCTGGTTACGTACATTGTGCACGATGTCGTGCAGGAATCGAAACGGCGGCTTTCGAAGCAGTTTTTCGGTGAGCTGTGGCTTTTTGATGACCGCGCCGAGCAGCTCCTGAGTTTTCTTCAATGTTTTTGCGTTCACCTCGCTTGCCATCGCGTTGTGATTACGTTGATGCGGCGGTCAGCGGTTAGCGGTCATCTAGTGGAACGACCAAAGGCAGTTAATTCTCTGAAAGCACAAACAATACGTGAATTCAGAGTTAAGTCAGCTGCGTGAACTTACATGTTCATCTTAATTCTGGTTACTGGTGTGACTATACATTCTGCATACATATATTTCGTGAATATGCTTCACACAACAGACATGCACAAAACACTATGGATTGAGCGGCCTCAACGATTTTCGGCGCGAAACGTCGTATGAGGTCGTAATTCGTTAATTTTGACAAGTCCGACATGGCTTGGGAGCGTGAAAAATTGTATATCTACTACTTCTTAAAGTAACACACATTGAAGTGAATACTTACATCCATATTGCTATAGGCCATACAATGTCAGCGTGTATAACGGCGACTTTGCGCCAACTTCACGTCATTAGGAGCTCAGAGGTTTGACTCAACAAGGCGTGTACTACTTTAGTGCTGTCTGCTGAGATTCCTTCACGTTAAAATTATAGGTACAACGAAGGCTCGTCTTTCAATAAGCTTGAACGCGTTATACTCATTTAGTATCTAACAAACCAACTAAACGTATAATTACTTGATGAATATGCAAATACCTAATCCTAATATACGTGCCCCTAAGAAAATGATGTGCCACCAACATGTAGTGTACTCATGCTTTGCGCCGAAATTGAGAGTAATCTTTCGGTGGCGAATAATAGTCCGCAAGTAGCGGCATCCTTGGACAAATGTGGAACAGCATTGACTGGAGCACATCTATAATCAGTATTTTTGTACCGCTAGGAGCAGTAAACCAGCCTTTTTAAGTGTTTTTTTAGTAGGTATTGGGACGCTCCGATCAGTTTGAAGGGTGATCGGCGCAGGCGTGTATATTATACGTTACGTTACACGTTGTCACACTTAATATATAATAGCAGCAACGTGCCGCAAACAAGTTTTGTCTTAAGTGCGGTCAAACAGTAACTGACACGTACGAACTTATGCAAAGGGTCTGGTGCAATATGGAAGTTAGTGTCTTAGTCGAACTAAAGTGCTGTGACCGGCCGAAACGTTGATAATGTTAATCGCGTGCGTGAGCTTGTTTCTCTCAACTTATGAGCGGACATAAAAATCATCGCAGGCGAGCTCGGTATTGCTGTAGGTACAGGTGAGTGTTGGCCTGCATGATGATTTACGCTTGACGAAGATGCGTGCACATTTTGTTTCGCACTTTTTAACACCCGAGCAAAAAGGCAGCGCGTGCAGACGTCCGAGAGCTTCGTTGAGGCGACCGATATGGACCCGATTTAATATAATGTATTGCGTTTTACGTTGTCATACCTAACATAACAGCGGTTGTAAGTTAGACTTGCTGGGCATAATCATCATAATTGGTAAAACACGATGTTTTCATACAAAAAACATATGATCAGTTGAAGAAAAGTCTAAACATGGCTGTCCTGCAAAAGTGCGTGCCCCAAAAACCAAGACAAAGACCATCCTTATGATGTGTTTGATACTTGAGAAATTTTGCGCGGAAGTTCTAAAATGCTTGCTTGCAAGAACGCGTCGTACTACCCGAATCGAGCAATTTTGGCAAATCTGTCTTATCCACGTTAATGCACTGACCCAAGTCCAATTGTTTGTCAGAGCCCTCAAACACCACCCATATTTGACAGTTTTTATTTCGAGGTAGACTCAATACTTAGTGCACTGACTGCGTATGTACAATGATTCGGACAAAAATTTTATCCGAATTAGACATGGCAAGTTATCACCTAAGGACAGAGAATGAAAGACAATGATGAACTTACACCTGTTCAGTCCAATATAATAGATTTAATTAGATAACAGAAGAAGACATTTTTTATTATAAATGTTCTATTTTTTGTTAAGTAAGTAAGCGGTGGTGGGAGAAATGGTCGTCAAATGCCTTCGGAACGAGCCGTACGAAATCTTCTTTCAAACATACTTCAGATTATGACGGATGAGCTAGTGATTGAGCTCGTTGTTACTTTGCTCTGATGATTAGTGCAACCGTCTGCAGGTCATGTCAAATTTATCTGCCTATCATTCATGGTTGGCGACTAGCTAGAGTTGCCTTTGGAAAAAACACTTCTTTATTATTGAGAACTACACCACGACACAATAAAATATAGAGATTTCACTTCTACGCTACGCTCTTACCGAGAAAGATGACGAACTTAATAAGAAGAGTTCTATCAACATGACGCCTTGCGCAGGACGAAATATGCCAACTAGGTACTCTAAGGAATTAGATAACTCTAAATAGATTGTGTAATTGGCAGCCGTACTCGACTAGTACTTATAGTATCCTGGACACACTATGAAATAAATGATATGTTATGCGTTCCCGTCTTATTTGTAGTTGTCGTTGTCATTGTTGTTGTTGTCCTACTTTGGAACAATTACCGTTGTTGTTGTTGCTGCTCTTGTCGCTGTTACCATTGTTGCAGAATTTCTGTCCATATCACTGTCAACTGGTTGGTTAGTAGCAATGAACAATATTAAATTATTCTACAACCAAGATACGCGCTCTGTACACGAGTATGGTAGATACCTGTCATGGCTGCTTTCGTATGTAATCACGCCATCATGGAGACGCGAGAGTCAACAGATGGTGCTAACTATGTAAAAACAGATAACCTTACCCGTTAAAAGAGCTTCCGAGGTTTCCGATTCGACGCCGACCTGGCGACAACAGGATCGCCAATTGGCCCCAGCGCTAATAGCACTAGTGCTAGCTACCACATTGGACTACACAAAGTCACTTGTCACTTAGCGAGTACGCACAGAGAAGCACACCCAGTCTTCGCATGAAGTTCGACGAATCAACAGCTCCTCGTCGTGGTCGTGCCGTTACCATCGAATGGTTGGAATATGGTGAGCCAGGGAAAAACCCGTAGTTTATCGTCATGTTTTTTTCTTCAATTCACATAAGCACATTGTATGTATATGTAGCAGTACACATACATATATATAAACATGATCTCTCTATGGACGTATAGACCTGATTCAATAAATGAAAGCATCACACCAGATTCGGCCGTATCCAATTACGTCACATGATTGTCTCAGGATCATTGGCCAGCCACGAACTGCGACGTATCGATACAAACATGTGCAACAAAACCATATGCGAGTCGATAGTGGCACCTGTCTTCACCACCACAGTCCTCTCTCCACTGTTGTCACGAAAACTCCTGACGCCGGGTGGTTTTCCAAACCTCCTAAAGTCGGCTGATTCTTAGACCTCTTTAAGTCGGCTGGTTGCCTAGATTTCCTGACGTCGGGTGTACTATAGGTCTATTGGGGTGTAGATGTGATACGTTTGCCTCTGTACGAGCACTATGTGCGTTTTATGTGCGTGTCTGGTAATCTTGCACGGCGCACCAGCTCCGTACTAGTTACTTGAGTCGTGAGGGACTACGCGGCAGACGTGGGCACGCAGGTGACAGGAATCGGGTATTCATGGTGACGTCGAAGTGGGGTAACGGGTGGTGTCCCCTGTCTATTGACTGGCATGGTCGAACAGCGGAGCTGAGGGGATCACCCCGTAGCGCGGTTGGCGAAAACAGAGATGATGATGATGGTGTTTGTCGCTCGTCGGCTTGTCTGTTGCTGCGCTGCTCAGCTGAGTGTTATTCGAACCGGCGTCGGTTGCCATGGAGGTCCCTCTGCCACCGCCACTGCTTCTAACGCGGCTGCTGCCGCCGCCGCCGCGTTCGGCCTCCGGTCTCCCACAACAGCACGGCACCCGCATGCCATGTGAGGACCATACAGCAGGGCCCTGCACAGAGTACGGAGGCCCTATGATTCAAGCGGGGGGGCAGGTGGTGACTGAGATGCGTTGTCATGCCTTCCCTACCTAGCCTCGTTGCTTATTAGCCTTATATATATATATATATATATATACATATATATATAGGTCTTAAATCATGAAGCACGACGTTGAAACAGTTGCAGAGGGCTCGCTTATTGTATTTGTTTAGCATTTTAAGTCATTTTTAAGCCGCGAGTAGCCAGCTCTATATTGCTGATAGTTGAAAATGTTGACATTCGTTTTCAGCATGTTAAAAAGCAACGATTGTCATTACATTACTTAACTTTCATGACTTGTCAACTAGGGTGCACAGAATGACCTAAATATAATGAAACAAGAAGATTGAAACTGGCTATGTATGCTGAGATGTAGTTGTATCATACTCGCAAAAAAAACATGCGAAAGGAGACGAAAACATTATAGGAAAATCTCGGTCGATATATCTCTATTATAATCACATCCGCACTGTAAAAAGGATGTTCAGACATACAACATTGCTGTTGTAATTGACTAAATTGCTCTATGCACAAAATTCCTTCCTATAACATATAATAAGACTCCTAGTATCGGTGGAATAAATTGAAAGGACACGGCTTACGATCGCGGCACAAGTAATGTGTTTGAAACGTACCCAACCGGTCAAACGGTAACAATTATCCCAAAGGGGTGCAGATTTAAGCTAATGCAAGGATAATTGCTTATATGAGTAAAAATAGACCAAGAGTGCATAGACGATTGAGGCAAAACATTGGGTAACATAAAGTGTTGCACCTGATCTACTTACTACGAAGTATACATATTGGTGGATTCTTTAGACCCCGCAGGTGTATTCTCACCATAGCTTCGGAAAGGCTTTCAACCCTACCGCGTCCGCTACAGCGATGGGCTCGCCGCCACTCGATGCAAGTCTGTCAAGCCTGGACAGGGTAGCGCACACAAACTTTAACCGAGGACAACGGCACCCAATTCTGACAGTATACTATGTGATCTAAGAAAGATGATGGCGGACTCCCTCACCCAATGGAGGGAGGTGTCAGAAGCCTACAGAGGTGTTCTCCCGATGAAGGTGCCTGCGAACGTTTACGCATTGCGCGCTTTCCCATGGCTCTCGGGTAAAAATCCCGCCACGAGTAGACTTGCCCTCCCCACACAACAGTTTGAAGCAATGCGCAAGCTAGCCCTTAGTTGGTGCGGGAGTCGAAGGCATGGCGTGATATTCGTGCGTGAATCAAAACTGCATTTTCCAGTTAGTCATCTTGATCACGGAGGTCCCGGCACCAGGTAAGTATCCAGTTAGTCATCTAGTACACCCGAGCAGAGGATATTTCCTTAGCAACAACGGTAAAAGAGACAGTGGTCGAAAAGCTGGTCACTAAGGAAGACTCGATCAACTGCCTAGAATGGTTGATTTCGTTAAGCGGAGGAAAAAGTTGCTCGTAATGTAGCGGCAGAGGCGGGCCACCAACCAAAGAGCGGCATAAGCCGAGCGAGGCCTTCACCAAGAATAAGGTAGTGTTGTCAAGTGGACTGGCGAAAAAAAGTGGTTGTAGCGGGTATCCTACAATAACCGTTAAGCGATCAGTCAGTAGCGACCGTGAAAGAAGAAAAAGGAAAATAAATTAATAAATGTAGTTGTAAAAGGCTGTTATCGTGAATTTAACTGTTATCATGGTAAATACCTTTGTACCCAAGCTTAACTGATCGTATTTGCGACAGCACCCGAAACCCTAACTAGATGACGTTTTAGTTTAGCATAATGCAGACATTCAAGAAAAACCTTCGAATACAGGAGGTAAAATGTAATCCAAGAAGGAAATATTTAAGCACGAGTTGATCAGTAGCGACAGTGAACCTCAAAAAAAGGAAAATAAACATTAAAAAAGTATGTATAAGACTATTTAACGGTTACCGCGGAAAATACCTTAGCGCCCAAGCTAAGCTCACCGTTTTTGCAATAGCACCTGAGCCCCTAACTAGAAACATTTCAGTCTAAAATAGTACACACATTGAACAAACATAAAACATTAATATAAAGAAAGTTAACAACTACAGAACGATGAAAAATTGTATCCAAGAAGCCGTTTTGTAAGAAAAAAATCATGGAATTCACTCAAAGAAAACCTATAAGAAATACGAAAATAAGAGGTGAATAGATGGCTGAAAAACCATCTACAGAAACCCGCAGACTGGTAATATATCTAAAGATCGATAATATAGTATTATTAACTTATTAAATTAATTATTATAAAAAAAAACATTTCTCTCTGTTTATTAATATTGCTCCACTATAGTGGCCCTTCTGCGGAAATTATAACATAGCAATCTTACAAATGTCACGATGCACATTGTCTTTACAGCGGCGTTTGACACAGCTTCAAAGCACATCATTGTAATTCAGAACCTGGAAGCTGACTTAGTACAAACAAATCAGATTCGCGTAGATAATGTCGTGCACGATTCATTTCAATATCTCTATGCAGATAACGTGGGACATAGTATAGGCCCGCACTTTTTTTTCTGTACTGGGTCGATCTAACTGCACTTTGAAACAAAAGATGGTACATCGCTCCTTTTCGAATTGAGGTGACAAGTTCCGATCTTAACCCAAGTAATGCTGAAAGTGCTGAATATGCCAACATTCCATGAAGACATGCCCCTAAACAATTCCAACAACCTCTAGCTGGATTTCCTTCTAGCAGGTGTTTTATCAATGCTCTCAGATTCAAGTTGACTTGCACCTTCCTGTGGGAAGATGACTACAGTGAGCATATCCACTGCAATTTTTCTCATACCGCGACAACCCGCAACCGATAGTTCTAAGCCCCACACCAAGCCCAATGTCACACAACAGTAAAATATGGCGTGCACGACATTCACTGTAAGCCGCGCAACCGCCCAGGTTATCATAAGTTCTATCTAAGTTATATATATATATATATAGCTTTATTTTCTATAAAAAGCAACAGCTGTCTCCTTATTAACGTGTATACCGGATAAAATAAATGTAAACGTCACATGTCCTCCAGTTTCGGGTGTGTCCAGTCTAGCAGAGTTCCATGCACAAAGGCGAAGTTACCCCGCTGAATGTCCAGCGGTAGTCCCTGGCGCAGATACTCGACAGCTCTACTGTCCCCTGTCGAACGGTTGAGCGCCCTGCCGACACGCTGAATAAGCTTGTGCGTCTTCAAGCCAGGTACCCCCGGAGTCCCAAGTACCAGCGGTCTTCTTATTTGCCTCAGCCAACATAGACGCGTGACCAGCATGTTTTACTTCCACACTGACCACTGAAGGGGCTAATGAGTCAGTAACGATTGCCTATACCAGCATGCGCCCCATCTCGAAGAGCGTTAGTGTCAGTCCGTCCGGTCGCTTTCCCTCATTTCTGCAGAGCCCAGGAGACTCGAGAATGCAAGGAAAGCCAGCAGACCTCAAAACTCAGCTAAATGTCCAGTTAAGTACTGCTTGTCGGGCTCGACGATCTGAGCTTAAGACACAAGAAAGACCATGGCGTGCCTGTGGCCCCACTTGATCGCCGTATCTACGTTAGTGGGGGAATGCAAGAGCTGCACCCAGCCGTAACCTCGCACTAATCCGAACAGTGTCGTCATCTAGTCGATAGTCTAAGTGAACACTGGGGAGAGCCTGTAACCACGCCCCGGCGCCTTTTGCGGAGACCACCCGTAGCCTTGTCAATCGTAGTGGGCGCTTGTTCAAGGTGACGCGCGATTGTCTCCTGGAGTGGGATCGACCAGCCTTTGTGGGAAAGGGTGTGAGTGGGTATGTCATCGCACAGAAAGGCTAATCTCACGGATAAGGCTAGATAAGACACTTTTACCTAAGGCATCCAATAACCTTTTGGCCTCTTCCAATCCCTGGGACATAGAGGATACCATGGCAGGACCAGCCAACGCTGCAGTGTCAGGCACTCCCAGTCCACTTAAGAATTCGAGAAGCAGAGTCATCGGGTGAAAGGCGTACGTTCAGGAGCACCTCCAGTGTCTTCAAGATCCACTCGTTGAAGGCTCGAAGATCGGTCAAATCGAAACATTTGACCCCTCTCAGCAAATGAGTTATCCGGGCCGCCGAATAGCTCGATCTTAGTAGGTATATTTCGCGATGACATCCGCGATGACGGCTGGCGGCTACTTCAAGCTTTTTTCTTCATGCGTCTAAAGCCCCAGGTAACCTCTCTCAGCAGCGAAGAACCCCGAGGGGCTCAATGTCACTCTCCTGGAGGACCTTGCAACCGGGAAGGAGATTGTATAGCTCCGATATACCCGGCGAGATCTTATCCTCAGGGCCTAAGCACACCGCCGTCAGGTACCAGGCATTTACGGGGTTGGACCCGGTGCAAGCGATGGTTGGGAGTAAACCCCGTGTATCTGATGACGCCCTTGTGGGGAATTTCAGCGCGTTTATCAGATTGTCTTTTTTGGCGCTGTTAAAGGCACTGCTAAAATCTAGATTAACCAGAACGGTCGGGCCGCTGCGGGAGTTTATAAAGGGGCGGGAGTTGTGACTTCCGATTTCCGTACGGCCAGTCGTTGCAAAACCCAACTGATGAGGACCAATTGCCAATAATGATTTAGCTTTGTTGGCAGCGCACCCTATGTTTGAAGCCAACCTCCAGAATGTCGGCGAGCATGATATAGGGTGAAGAAGGCCGTCTTTCTTCTTGAGAGCTAATAGTCGTGTCCCGAATATATTAGGTTAAAGGGTTACAGAGGGAAACTCCCATCGAAAAATGTCTACAATCTTTGCCAGTGCATCTGCCAGTCTGCCGGCGACGGATCCTAAGACCGCGGACAGCAAGTCCTAACAAGTCGATGCCTAAAGAAGTCAAAACCAGCTCCTGGAGAAAGATCTCACGGTCAGGGGCACTTCGTAGCTGGAGCTAGTGGATGGCAGCATAGTCCGAGGACGAGATGGCAAGCAAGGGTCCGAGGGGGATTTTTGCCTCGAAGAGACACAAGGCTTTCGGGCTATGTGTCCGTGGAACCAACAAGCCTGGCGGCGCCAAAGACGTCCCCTTCCAAGAGCTTGTCTATGGCGCTTCAACATATCTTGTCCTCAGAGTCCCTACTGTCCTAGTTTCATGATGTACGATGTTTTCATATCTTGAACCCTGCGAAAAGTGGCGAAGGTTCTTTTTGTTAATCACTGTGGGAGAACGCGTGTCGTTTGAGATCCGTGGAAGGCGCAGCACCACAGGCGCGAAGGAAAGCAGTGAGTGGCCTGGCTTTAATGTCGTTGTTCGAGACGATTTTTAATAAAACTTTCGTGAGCTTGTCTGCGATATATATATATATATATATATATATATATATATATATATATCAGCAACCTTGGTGATATTGATATATTTAAAGCTGCATTCCTCAAACGTACCCTGGGTGTCCATAGAACAAGCCGCCACCGATTTGTCTACCTGGCGGCTGGAACACCTCTCTTCACAGAGACTTTGCAGCGGAGCTTCAACCTGCCTCTCACTGAGGCATTTAAGCAGCACATTCAGATTCGGAAGGCAAAACTGGCCGATGTCGGTCCAGCCTTCTTTAAGACGTCTGCCCTCACGTGGAATCACCCCAATTTAGCAAATCGTTATCTTACTCTTCGATTTGCTATGCATGGATTTCACCATAAGATTTGTGTTCGCCCTGGCCACCATAAAGCGAATCATGTACTCGTCAACGTTGCGGTCATCAGCGCACAACATATCATTTACTTGAATGCTCCAATCCGGCTTCTGTAACCGTCTAATATAACAAAAAATAATACCTGCTATTTGGTCGATAAATTCAATAATTGCATTATATATATATATATATATATATATATATATATATATATATATATATATATATATATATATAGCTCTCACTAAAAACACATAATGAAATAATAAACAAACATGATCTATATTTGACATAACATAAAACCACCTTTATTACCACATAATTGTATACAGGAAAATACTTAGTTCAAAGTCGCAAATGTGGACCAATGTACTTAATTGAGAAATCCAGAGAACACTATTAACTCTCAAATAAGATACCTCAAGTTAGATTTATTATTTACGTGACCACGCATACCACGCGACCCGTTTGTTTGATCGTTTGCCATTTTTATACCTGGCCAGAATAGGGTATTTTAGTTAACAGAAACTGTCAAAAAAGTTCATGTAAAAGAACTTATTTTAAATATCGTTCAAAAACCTATGAGGTGTCACGCCGAGACTATAGTGAAGTCGCCACTTCTGACAGAGTTGTCCGCCGTCTCTCTCAGAACAGAGCCTGTGGTGGGAGAGGGTAGTTGTTTATGAAGTCAACCAAGTGAATATCCCTAGCCACGCGCCAGGCAAACATTTGATTTATGTGCTCCGTTCTTGCAACACATCTGGGCACATGCATTATTTGGCTTCAGCGATTGTTCGGCCGCACTTCAAAAAAATGGTAATTAATGATAGTTCGTTTTGTAGTCACATCTTTTGTGGAGTCTCTTTAAAAATCTGCTATGCACACCTCCGATAATACCTATGCTTTTACAAAATATGGATACCATACGGGTGAAGTATAAACGTTTGGATAACACAATCGATTTGTACAAAAGAAGATACACCGTAGGCTCCTTGACGATAGAACAGCGGAACAACATATTCACAAGTATGGATGCTGCTTTGACTAGTTATTTTATATCTGCGGAGAAGGTGAGGTCCGCCGAGATTAAGCATCCAAGATTCCGCGGCATGTTGGCCATTGGTAGTGTTGACCCGTTGAGTAAGTTGTTTAGCTCGGAGGAGCCGTGATTCACAACGAGACGTTTGTGAATGGAGAGCTGCATACCATTGTCAACGCACCACCAGCTGCTCACCGTCCACAGCGGACTGCAATGCTGTGAGCGCCGATGAGGGGTCAAGCGCACTATACATTTTAAGATCGTATGCGTACAATAGATATTTAACATTCGATGGTACATGGAGTTTTATATATAGGACAAATATTATGCACAAAATCGGAGAGACGCAGCTCCTCTGCGGCACGCCAGGCGGTGCCGGGTGAAATGAATTACAAATCCGTTTAGAAGACCAAATCCGATGTGTAAGTTTAAAATGAAGTTGACGGAATCGAGCGTGTCGTTCCATTTTGGATGCGTTCGGTCACAACTCTTTTAGCGTTAAGCCACTTCCCAAATATTGTGCACCGGTTCCGCTTAATGATTTCGACCTGCGTGTTAAATTAAAGCTTTGGGGAGCCTCGGTCTTGGACAAAAAGAGGCGTTTTGCGTTGAAAAAGGTTCGCCACGCGTGTGCGCTCCGCATTTTGTTTGCTTCGGCAACGACTCTTTCTTAAATCGTTGGGTGTAATCTCTGCTGACCCATGATCGAAACGGGTCTTTTACGAGAACAGTTTTCTTTTCGCCCTCTAAGCATGAAGAGTTTTCAAAATACAAATTTAAAATGTATTCGATTGCCGGCAGCGATATTCGTTCTTGGAAGATTTTACTTAATTGAATAATTAACTAAACGCGTGTACCACATGTGCGCAATTTTGTTCCCTATCTAGGTAGACAACCACAAGTAGTTCCGAGGCAACCTCTTATTTAATGTGTCCAAACAAAATTGACAAAGTATATGTATTGCTTCACGCGTCTAGCTAACATTATTTCGTTCATTTTGTCAACGTGCACGAGACCTGTGTCCTTGTGTTCATGAACGGCGACGTTTTTCTTCTTTCTTTTTTCGTGGTGCATGGTGCATGGATGGATGATGGCTGACGTTTTTCTTCTTTCTTTTTTCGTGGTGCATGGTGCATGGATGGATGATGGCTGACGTTTTTTTTTAAGGTTTTCCGTAAGGCAATTGCCCGTGTACGTTTTTTTCATGGCATGGCTAATTTTTAATCCACTCCGGCATTGTTTACCTTGTCTAAATTGGAATCCATGCAAACCAATTTAAGAGTGGCCGGTCTGGGTCTCGAACCCAGTCCTCCCGAATACAAGGCAAAGGCTTTGCCACTAGGCCAGCTTGCTCGGTACAGCGCTCCTCCACCCCATACACATACGCGATAATCGATCGATTCGTGACGCAGAGAGTAACGTTCTTGAGCCGTATTCAAAGGCTAAATCGTCTCACCGTCGCGCAGGGCCGGGATCCACAGCCAACGATCAGGGAGCCAACGAGAAATACGTTACGAGAACTAAATACCTTCTGGGCTGACTCTCCGGCCAAGATTTAACGTCCATGGGACTGCTTTTCGCATTGCTTCATAGACGGACTACCCCCATAAATACAAATCGGGGTTGCAATGGTGGGGTTCAAACCCGCGCTCCTATGCGTCTCCTCCGGTCGCGAGGCGCAGACGAGTGCCCCCACCACGCCAACAGGCTCGACATCCACAGCCAACAGGAGCCAACGACAAATACGTTACGAGACGAGAACCAACCCTAGTTGGGCTGTCTATCTAGCGGTTTATCATCGTCCGTCAAGCGGCAGCGGTGAGGGACAGGCCGCCGCCGCCATCAGCGGCCGCCAAACTGCAGCCGTACCCAGCCGAGAGAGAAAAACACAACCAGTTCTCTACGGTGGCCGCCGCTGTAGGTAGCTACGACGAAACTGTTCCAGCCTCCTCGCAGCAGCCAGGTAGGAAGAAATGACGACGAATATCGCTAACTATATATACCCCGTTAGCACTTCGCACCCCTCCCTGCAGACAGGTGGATTTCGAGTATACATACTGCTGTAGTCTATAGAACGTGGTGGACGACCCAGTCGATTCTTCTTCTTTTTGTTCTCAATCTTCGGCGGATGGCGAAATGGCTACTCGTAGTGAGCAAGCATCAATCAGACGCTTAGAATGAGCAGCCAAATGACAACAAGTTCGACTTGATGTCTTAGTACGCTTTTATTTGTTTGAATCCATGCGGCTATTGTTGTCGTTGTTATTTTTGGTACTGTTGTTGTTGTTATTTTTGGTACTGCTGCTGTTGTTGTTGTTGTTGTTGTTTTGGGTCTTGTTGTTATTGTTGATGTTGTTGTTGTTGCTGTTGTTTTTCATCTATGAGTTAAACGTCGCCAAATGAAACTGAAATGCGCACTCGTCTTAGGTTACCTGTGTACCTACACGCCTAACTCGCAGTTGCAATTATAATGATTGACATTTGTTATGGGCTCTGCTTGATTTACAATGATTATTATCTATATCAAGCTGCAGTAAAAATGGCAAGAATTGTGTCGATGATGTACTCCTAGGTAATAAATCCGTGTCTTAGATATAAGATCTGTTTTAAGGCTCTCTAAACGGAAATAAAGCAATTCAACATATTGCCCAAAACTCATTACACGAATTTTTACCTCGAAAAATCTCGTACAAGTGGTTAGGATCAAAACAATGTGCTTAAAATAAACCCCTGGTATGGGACGAAATAGTGCATCTACATGAGTATTTCACATATGCAGAAGGAGAGACGTTCTTGACGAGACTGCCGTCAGGTTGTACGAAACCCACAGAGAAACGAGAGAAACCTAAACTTTGTGACAAAGAGCTCTATACACACGCGTTCTTTTAAAGATTGACATATGCATGCAAAGTCCAATAGGATAATATGGACCTGTACTGCGCCGTACCACGTAACACGGATACCATCGATATATTTGTCTTCAGGTCGACTGCTATAGATTTGAAGATTGCGTTTGTCTACTGTGTAAACATACAGTGTCACTTGCAATGCGTTCTTAGCGGTGCTTTACGAACCTTCAACACGCTTCAGAATATTAAATATACGCTGCCAAAGATTTAATGTAGTAATATGAATGCATCAACAGAAACTTAAATGTGATATTTTTGTTTTTTTTTCAGTTACCATGTTTTTCATTGACGATGTGACTCGACGTCAACCTAGTCCTGTTATTCTCAGCGAGACAACCTCTTTTAACTGGTGCGTATACATATATATATATATATATATATATATATATATTTTTTTTTTTTTCGTTTACATTTTGCTTTGTTACTTTTTAATTTATTTACTGTAAAACTTAGAAGAATATATAAAATGCTTCACGGCTCGTCGATTTAGTTGCTCCTTCTGCGCGCCGTAGTCGCTCTATCGCTATATATATATACTAACATCTCGTCGACCTAACGATAAAGTGCTATTATGAGAAGCTCTAATTTCTTAATACAATATAAAATAAATGTTCATAAATATATAATTCTACGAGTTTAATTGATGGACTCGGTTATTCTAGATATTTAGAAGTGCTGAGGTATCTGCCCTACCCCACAAACTGTCTATGTATTGCGTCCAAACTTTATACTTGGTGATAATCTTGTTATAAGTATTTATTAATCAATTCATATTACAGTCTTGTGTAAATTAACGTGTTAATTTGAATCTTGTTTTTATAATTTGTCGGTCGTTGATTGCACACCGCAGTAGTTGCAGAAGCATTGCCACGTCATGAGTGCAATTGATTAGAAACATCGATCAGACATGATGGTATACCAAAGTTATACCCTCTCGCAGTTGTTTTCAGGTTTACAGTGTGTTGTTTAAACTAAAACAAGGCCACAAAAAAAACTGCATTCAGTGCGGTGAGTATCGCTTACACCCAGACGACCTGTAACTAATGTGTGGGTTGTTCTAAGCTAGAAAACCACTTGCGTAAGGCCTTCATTCATTGATTGACGTCGACTAGTTATGGTTGGACATAGCCTATAGCGCGTTGTGCATGCAGCATGCAGATGTGTATGTACATACACACTAGACTACAAATAAAAATAGCATGGTGTTGCCTGCAAGCCCGCGGCAAGCCTACGAAACAGCTTGCTATGTTAGTAGTCCGGCGTATGGTCTAAGCAGGGACGACTTTTTTGCACTCTCTAGGAACTGTCACGCTCGACTCTCGGCTTGGCCGTCTCACGCCACGTCTAGAATGAATCCGTCTGACAGTGCCCACTCTGTTGGGCAGGCGGATGTCGTCGACTCAGACATGGCGCGCGCCGATTTAAGGCGCACGCAGATTCAAGACGGGAACGGCAGCGCTGGGGTGGTCGCACCCCTTCGGACTACCGCAGTTGGACGAGGTCTGGCCTACGATCTTGACCTCGGCGAAAGTGGTGGTGGTGGTGGTGGTGATGGTGGTGGTGGTGGTGGTGATGGTGATGATGATGAGGATGAGGATGATGATGATGATGACGACGACAACAACGACAACGACGATGATGATAATGATCCGGGTAGCCGCGGAAGACCACGGCGACAGCGTCATTATTCCAGCTGCGGCCATCAGGCTCGTCCGATCCTTCGGCGCTTTGACGTGGACGAAGCACGTCCCGTCGACGTCGGCCAGCCGACCCCACCGCCACCCCTCGGTCTGTACCTACGACGACGCCGCCCACGACGACGATTACGGTCGTTCAACGGCGCCGACACCGCAATATCGACGTCGCCTAACATCGCAATATCGCCTCGCACCGCGTCATCTCGCAGCCCGTCACGTCGAAGCGCTTCGGACAAGCGACCCATCGCCTTCACTTCGACGGCGCTCGACTTCGACTTTGATGGCAGCGCGTGCTCGGCCGACACGGCGTGTCGCCGCCGTCGTCGTCGTCATGGTGAAGCCGTGTGCCTCTTCTGTGTGATCGACGGCGCCCCGGAGGAGATGTACATTAGCCATCCGTTCAAGGACGCCGGCGGAATCGTCGTCTGTCCGTTCTTCAGGTGTTCGGCGTGCGAGGACAAAGGCACCAGTTGCCAACACAGCGTCTCAATTGGCGCGAGAGCGTCCACAGCAGCCCGCCACTACGGCCCACAGGTCAATTGGCAAAATCACCCACCACCACCGCCACCACCAACACCCACAGACAGCGGAGGCGACGGTGGTGGCCGCCCTCTCACCCGCTCTCAACCGCCTAGCGTTACCACCGAGGCCAGCTTCTGGTCGGACGTCGTGAACGACGCACTCACAAACGACATGGCTAAACTTCTCAACGCTGGTCGTCCGCACACCCAACAGTAACCGCCGTGTATCATCGCCATCGGCACACTTTGTAGCCGCTTTAATCGTTGTGCTATCACTGCACTTCAAACACTTCGAACGCATCTGCAACCGCTTCTGTGGCTCCTTACACCTTCTTATTGCATGTTAACCACAACCCCACAAACAAATGGGCTGCTATGCCGCCGTTGCCAGAGGTGGCTGGTCGAAGGCCGATTCGTAACTGCAGACAGTGGACTAACGTTACTGCGCTGATAATCGCTTTCGTGCAAAAACAACACAACTCGCGGCGCTCGACAAAAACAGTAATGGTTGTTGTGCTTGTTGCCAAATCTACTTGACATACTATGCATTCGACGTGCTGCCACATACTATATATATATATATATATATATATATATATATACGATTAAACCCGCCTTGCAGTAGAACCATGGGTATGGAAACTGCACTCTTAGTCTAGCATAAATAGAATGCTGTTTACTTCGCACTTTTTCTGAGACATGTCCACTACTAATTGGACATCTTTCAATAGTTTTGTCAAGACTCTTAGCCGATCTAAACTCAGTATATATATATGTCTGAAAAATTTGTTAATCTTGGGGGAGACCCGCGCAGCGCAATAATGATTGACCCAGCCATTTTTGGGCCACAAGCTAGAGAAAATGATTGTGCTAAGCTATAGGAAAAAATTTTGAAGGCTCATTGTATTATGTTGATAGTGAGTAGCGTACTAATGTTACTTCGAAACCTAATTTTACAAAGTCAAAACAAGCGAAGGGTTGACGCCGGCAAATGCATTTTGTTTTCATCTAATGATCACACATAAATTTATTATAAACACGATTGTTGCTGTAGTACTAATACTTGAGCAACAATTGTGAAATATGTTTGGTGAACAAATTGGTGATCAGGTTGCTATGACGCTCACGCAGTTCCGATGTCTACGATAATGGGGAACCATGAGTTTGAGCTATATGTGTAGCCAAGCTGGTTCGCCCGGGTGCTCGGAGTTAACGTTGTCGTACAGACGTGTTGACTACGGCAAAGCTCATAATGAGGAACACGTTTGTAGTTGTTTCCGTGCCTAAACGCGTGCGTTTTCTTGCTTCACGCTCTGAAGGCGTTGAAAGCTGGTTCTGTCTTTCAAAGTAAGAACTGTTCAGATTTATTTTTCATATCAGTGGTGGTTATGCTTAATACGCTGTTATGTGCATTGCCTCAAGTTTTCTAGTTAGTCTGGAAACTCATAGTGCAAAAACTGCCCTCCGATAAGAGAATCAACAGCTTTCCCCTCTCTTTCTTCTGCGCTCATGTTTTACTCCACTCGGAGTATTTGTATTGAACTAAATAACGCCAATTGTCGTACGCCTTTGTAATTTAAGGTAAGATGCCTTTGCCTGTGCGAATTGGCCGGGGCGTCGATGAGCACTCAGGTAAACGGCGTTTGTCTATGAGGCCGTTGTATATAGATTGATTAGAGCAGCAGTACTTTTCAGACCCTGCATGGCCAAAATGACCCCAGTTGCAAAGCGACGGTTGTGGCAAAACCGAAACTTCGCCACTTAAAGCCTAGGGTTCGTCCGACCATTGGCAGCGTTAACTGAGTTGCACTGTTATTAAGCATCTGATATACACATTTATATATATATATATATATATATATATATATATATATATATATATATATACAATAGTACCACTACATTACGCTCACTCGTGTACAGATATATATATATATATATATTTTTTTGGATTTTTCGTAACGCTATTGCCCGTGTACGGTTTTTTTATGTCATGGCTAATTTGTAATCTACTCCGGCATTTACCTGTTTAAGAGTGGCCGGTCTGGGTCTCGAACCCAGGCCTCCCGAACGCAAGGCAAAGGCTTTGCCACTAAGCCATCTTGCTCGGTATATATATATATATATATATATATATATATATATACAATAGTACACAGTGCATTCTAAGCATTCTCTACCACTACATTACGCTCACTCGTGTACAGGTGCAAGCGGTTGCCTGTTGTAAAATTCAGTTCAGACAATAACTCACGTATACGTAAATGTTTGTGCAATAAAGAGAGCGATCATCTAGTCTGATTGAATCTTGTGTGTTTCTTCTGTGACTGGCCCGCTGTTTATTGCATAATGCTCACTGGTTAGCTGGCTTCCGGTCCTGAGACTGGGGTTCTGTGGTTGTTCCGTCCTTCTGCTTTGGTTTGAGAACATGCTTGGTTCCCCCAAATGTTGATGCCTCGGGCGCGCCTTTTGGGACATCAGTAATTTTGGCAGCTTCTCCGGACTCTTTGGGCGCTGGTCGCATTCGAATCATCTTTATGACTCCCAAACGCCATCTGCAATGTTCATGTATTTATATACATATATAGATCCTCTCATAAATCCTCATAAATGTCATCCTCACTCCTAAATAAAACGTTTCCGCGTCCTCCCTCCATAGGTAAAAATTATTTTCTTGCCGGGTTCTATCAAACCTCGAAACAAGTACATTCTGATACGAATGACCCTGTATATATATATATATATATATATATATATATATATATATATATATATATATATATATATATATATATATATATACAGGTAGTTCAATAAGTTCTTAGAATGAGCTTTTTAGAATTCGAATTTTGGCGCGCTTCCACCGCTATTAGGAACTGCAACTTTTCGACTGCCAGCAGTCAAAATATTATGGTGATTGGCCGTTGCGATTTCGTTTGATCGCTTTTCCCGTGCAACGTATCGGCGTGATTTTGAAAAATGGAGAAAAAAGAGTTTCGAGTGGTTATCAAGCATTTTATTTCAAAGGTTGGAATGCGACCCAAGTGAAAACTGAGTTAGACGAGGTGTACGGTGACTCTGCGCCATGTTTTGCCACTGTTTCCAACTGGATTAAAAAGAGGTCGCAGGAGCACCGGGATGAACTACGTTCAAAACGCCCAAAAACGGCAACTGATTAGGAAAACGTGGAAAAGGTGCGGAAAATCGTTGCCGCAGATAAGCGAGTGAACATTAGGGAGATAGCGGAGGCCTTGGGGATCAGTTTGGGTAGTGTGCATTTCATCCTGCACGAAAACTTGAAGATGAAAGAGCTCAGAGAAAAATGGCTGCCGCATTTGCTCAACCAAGGCCAAAAAAACGCGCCTGTTTTCGCTTCACAGCGAAATTTGGCCAAGATGTCGAACAATCCGTCGGATTTTTGGCGCAGATTCATGACCGTCGATGAAAGCTGGGTCCATCACTACTCTCCCGAGACCCAAGAAGCATCTTGCCAATGGTGTGCACCTGATGAAGGACCTCTGAAGAGGGTGCGGACAACGGCATTGACCGGAAAGGTGATGGCTACAGTTTTTTAAGACCAACGTAGAATAATGCTGGTCGACTACCTTGAGAGCGGTAAAACGATCACAGGAGAATATTAGGCAAGACTGTTAGACTGCCTTTAGCAAGAACTCATCGTGAAACGGCCCGCTTTGCAGAAGAAGGTTGTCCTGTTTCACCAGGACAATGCTCCTGCACACAAGTCTCGGCAAGCATCGGCAAAACTGGCCCAACTGAGGTTCGAACTTATTGAACAACCTTCCTATTCTCCAGACCTGGCCCCCTCTGATTATTTCCTCTTCGGACATTTGAAGAATAGTCTCGGTGGAAAGCGTTTTTCCAGCAATGAAGAGGTTAAGGCTGCTGTCAATGCCTATTTTCAGTCTAAAGACGCGGAATTCTACTTAAGAGGTATAAAAGCTCTGAAATCTTGGTGGGAAAAGTGTATTAAGCAACTCGAGTATATCGAATAAGATAAATTTAAAAACATGATTTGGAAAATTATTGGTTTTCATTCTAAGAACTTATTGAACTACCTGTATATATATATATATATATATATATATATATATATATATATATATGAACAGGGTCATTCGTATCAGAATGTACTTCTTTCGAGGTTTGATAAAACCCGGCAAGAAAATAATTTTTCCCTATGGAGGGAGGACGCGGAAACGTTTTATTTAGGAGTGAGGATGAAATTTATAAAAATAGTTTTTCTGCTTTCTTTCTTCTAAATAGTTGTGCGAAATCTAAGTATGCGGGAGAACCAGTTAACGCATGAAGAAACCCATTATACCGGCGTGTTCGAAGAAAAATTCTGCACAACGGAAGACACTTCACTAGCTTGCGTAGCGAAAAGCGAATAACCAGATTAAGGAAAGTCATAAAAAGTCGATATGTTACGTTAACGCGTTTTCGTGAAAAATTGTAACAAAATTCTATTACGACCAACTATGTACGTCCAAAAGTCCACTCTCATGCACTAGCAAATTTAATGCCCACCATTTTCGTACCAAGGTGATGGTGCTGCGTTACATAGTTGTCAAGTAACTAAGCTTTTTCGACAGTCATAGTTGTTATGTTTTACGTGCAAGTTTTCACGTTCAGAACCGTAACATTTTGCCAAGACGTTTCCGCTCACTTCTTCCACTAGGAAAAATAATTCTCTTGTCGAGTTCTACCAATTCTTGGTGGGCATTAAATTTGCTATTGCGTGAGACTGATCTTTTGGACACACATTTTTGGCCGTAATGGAAAAAAATTACGATTTTTCACATACAAGCGTTATCGTAAGACATAACAACATATCGACTTTTTATGACTTTCCTCAACCTGGCTATTTGCTTTTCGCTACGCAAGCTAGTGAAGTGTCACCCGTTGTATATATATATGTAAACGACTACGTGCATAGGATATACTTTTTACATGGAGTTATATATATATATAAATATTTGAAGAGCGATATATGGAACATGGTCTCTGGGAAGTCTTGTTTCGCAGTGAAAGTGAAATTACTACGATTTGTGACACTGGTGTATTTGCTCGACATAGGAGTGAAAAAAATGCAATGGCATCTTTGCCATTGCATATTTTGCGGTCCTATGTCGTGTTGGTTAGAAAATTCTGCTTCCCCGAAGACCATAAAACGCCGGCCAAAAGATGCGACATGGTCGTTTAGAGCGCTCAAAACTAACTTGCACATTCTAGCGAACGCACACGATCATTTTGGTACCAAATCAATGGCAATGCGAGCTGCATTTGCGGAGTAATTAACATTTTTCGGCGGGCATGTCGAGATAGAGTGCATGCATAAATGACAAAGTTAAGGTATTTGGTAATATCTGGTAATCTTCTAATATTTCTGGGATATATATATATATATATATATATATTGGGTCTACAAAAAGTTGTTTCTGTTTTTTTAATGATTCTCTACGGACAAAACCGAAAAAACTTTTTGTAGCTCTATATAAGGCAACTGTCTTTATTATAGGTTGGCTTTATTGCACCAATAATAGCCGTATTGAAGGGAGTTAATAAAAATCGAGATCCAGTGGTCTTATCATTGAGTCTTCACGTTCAATAATCTAAATATTTCCAATTACTGTATTAAAACACATACGAGTACACTTCAGACACACATCAGACATACACTTTATGGGCATGACACAACACAACGGTGGTTGGATTTGTGGTTGCGATGTAATAAAGGTTTAACGGTTAAAAAAAAGTCAGTTGTAGTATCTTTGTTGTATATATATATATATATATATATATATTTGTACGCCTGCTCCCATTTGATTACAAACAATGCAGATTTTAACGAGTTCTAAAGGCGTCCTAAAGTATGGGCGCTACGTTTGACAAGATAGAGAATATATATATTGTGCCTAACCTGTGTAGCTTCATCAAAGCTAGACTATTTAAAAACGTTTCGTCATTTCCAGCTGTATGCAGCCAGCTCTTGTAGCCTTGGAGAAAAATGAAAGAAGCAGAATATCTTTTTGATGCAATATCGATTAGCAAGGTTTTCGATAAATTGCTCTCTGCCAGCCAGGCTGCAAGCTAGACACCTCGCCAGGCACATAAACGTTTTCGAAATTGTGTTGAACGCCTCAACTTCTTCTGTGCAACTGAGCTCGCTCCAAACAACCTCTAATCAAGTCCATAAACGGCTAATGCAAAAAAAAGCTAACAATATGCGGAGCAACCGCGGAAATGATTGGACAAAAGTTCAATGAGAATAAATGTGCAAATGTAATATTTTCCGGAGATATCAAGGAGATGCCGCTGTAGATTCAGGGAAAGAAATCGAATATAAATACGCATACAAATACTTGGGAGTCATAATAGAACACACATCCAATACTTTGAAATCTGGGTATGCAATATGAAAGAAACGAGACGAGAAGAAAACGGACAAAACATCGTAAGACAGAAGGTTTTGTAGAGCTGCAACAAATTTATAGTGACTAAAGAGCTGGAGAGAGTTGAAAAAAGCATGTTTGTCCCAACAATGACATACGCTAACGCTATTGTGAGTTTCGACGCAAGCATGGTAAACAGACGGGACACAATACAACGGGCCGGCATGCAATGCAATATACGTACACATGTGCAGCGCAGTTTATTGAAGGAGAGTTCGAAGTCTCTAGCCTTTGGGCACGGGAAGCAAAAGCAAAGATATCCTATGTAAGCCATCTGAAAAATATAGCTGCAAGTAACGAAGAACGAAACTGAATGGCCAAGCTGCTCGCAGCAAAACTGACTGAGAAAAATATAAGCAAATGGGATAGACAAGTAAAGTGCCTTGAATGCAAAATGGAGTGCAATACGATGGAGTTTGAAAACCACGAGGTGGTGACAATTAATCAGATAACTAAGGATGTGAAAACGAAAAATGACAAAACAACCGAGGAAAGATGGAGAGCGGATATGAGACAAAAGACAATATTGCAACTGTACAGGCAACAAGAAAATACGGCCAAAATATATTATATACTCGAACTCGCAAGCCTCAGGGCTGTTGCTGACATACTGGGGTCGGTATGCTCAACACCCGACTGCTGGTGGCCAGATACTCGGAAATTGAAAGCGTTCGGTGTAGAGCGCTATGGAAGAGGAATCCGTTGAACACATCGTCCTGAAGTGCGACGAGCTAAGAGGAGTGAGAACAGTGTCTTAGGCCGAGACATTAGGCTTCGGCGATAAACCAATATGGCAAGGGATAAATAAAACCAAACGCAGGCTAGGGAAATGGCACAGCTGTAATTTTGCATGTATTTTTTTTGGAAAAAGCAATGTATACTTGACTTGAGATGGTAAAGAACCATAAGGAGACACTCCGCTAAATTAAGCCATTGTGAAATTAGGCAGTAATATAATCATTGTGATAATGCAATTAATAGTAAAAATGCGCTACTGACGGGATGTTGGTAAAAATGTTTATGAAATATTTTTTTTTATTATATACACATTTACAACGGTATGTTTCATAAATTCAAAAATATTTGCAAGGAGGAGCAATTGCAAGGGATATTTGCAATAATTGCAATATACATATTGTATATGTATATATATATATATATATATATATATATATTCAGATATATTCAATATTCTGCAGACGGACATCGAGGAAGTTTTTAAAAGCACTAAGCTTACCGACCATTTAATCGATACCTAAAAGATTTAATAAAATCAATGTTTATATCATGTATATTCACGAGCACTACAGTATATATATATATATATATATATATATATATATATATATATATATATATATAAGGGGGACGAGAGAAGAGCTATATAATACATAAAGCGCATACTTTCGATCAGGCACTCCACGGGTTATTAGGTCCTTGCTTCCACGCTCGGTCTCGCGAGGATGACACACCGAGTCACCGACGTGCTGCACACTGCCTCCGTTCACAGGCAGGCCGCATTTCGGTTTAGACTTCGGTGGCTTGCCGTCAATGCGATGACCCTTGCCGGCAAAGGCCTTGAACATGGCCAAGTTCTCTATGACGACTTCTGGCGGCTTAAAGATGTCGTCTGCGTCTGCGCCCGCAGTGGATTTCTTTAAGTTCTTGTTGACCGCCTGAGCTTCGTTGTATCCGACAGGCGCCGCAAAGTCGACTTGCAGGTCGCAATCGACAATCGAGATCGCAGCCGCTGGCTTCGTTTCTAGCACGCATACCTCGAATTGGCTAAACGAGAAAGAGCAAGGTAATGAACATAGCCATTGGTCCATAGTACTGTTCTATGGAGATCTGCGCCACCAGAGAGTGAAGCTTAAGGGGGGAGGTGCGTTTAGTGGGTATGGGTTTCCACCCATCCGCTGGGGTCGAGTTCCACACAGCTTGAATTGGAAAGTGGGACCTCCTCATTTTCGACTCGTAGCAATAGTACGTAAAAGTATTTAACCCTCCTCCATAAAAAAAAATGAACATAGCCAAACTTACAAGGGAGCAATAGCCCTAAGAAATCAGCCAACAAGCCAACAGCTTAACAACGTCTAAAACATTTGCAACATGCTGCCATTCCATATTGTGTAGTCCCTTTTTTTAGCGATTCAACAACGACGCGTTGTTGCCAACTTCCCCACTTCACCACTAACAATCCTACTACTAGCATTTAAGGGAGAAAACAAACTAACGCCTCTGGGCATTTGAAACCTCTGAAATCACAGCAGAGTCTGCAACTGCAAATTGGTTATGCCAATGGGTTATGTGTGTTGCTGCAGCATCTGAGTCTAACTTTAATAAAGTAAGTTAGATTGCGATCGTTTGCTTAGTTAGGGAGTATCAGTTTTTGTTCGAGCAGCGGTAGGAGAAATGAGCATGCAACTAGTAGCAGACCATTTGATTGCGGGGGCTCACGATAGAGTGGCTTATGATATAGGGGTATGTGCGTTACCGAGAACAGCCTCAAATATCTAAGCAGGGCACTTCAATGCAAAACTTGGTAGGACCTCCTGTGCAGGAAGGAGCTGGATTTAGGATTGCATTCCGATGGGATTTTTAATAAAAACTAGGGCTTATAATCGAGAGCGCAAAATTTGCTGCCATGCTGCCCACGAAGAAGGGAAGCGAAGAACCGTGCCAAGGCCTTGTTTACCGATGAAGAACATCATTTACTTAAATGAGCTTATTAAACGATGCTTCTTGCAGAGTGCTGGCATGCCCTATTTAGCAAGTGCATACATAATGAAGAGACGCCAACTACCTGGAGGGAGGTGACATTGATTGTCATTCCTAAAGACGAGGGGGAGAAAATGAAGCCAGAAGCATGGAGAAGAATAAATATAAAAAGTTGGCCGTACAAAATACTTCCAGGAATAAAATACGAAGACTGGAATTATTTTGGAGCAGCACGGATTTAGAAGTAGAAGGTCAACCCATGCAGCGATAAACGCGCTGAGGTAATTGGAACATGTAATGCAGATCACGGCGAATAATACTGTGTTTATAAATTTAAAAAAACAGCGTTTGACTTATTACCAAGCAACACATTAGTCAAATAGTTAACATAAACTGGGGTACTGGGACAACTGCTGACAAACTAATATTCAAAAGCAAAAATTGAGTGATGATTGATAACGAGGTAGAAATCGCGGGAGATGTGACACAGACTGCAGGGGTACCACAGGACAAATAAATTGAACCCCTTGCTATTTTCAGCGCTTCTTGTAGGTCTACCAGAGCAGGGAGAGTGAGAATGAGATGAACACGAGATTTGGTCAGAAATTTATTGCAGGCAAGTGGCGTGGTCATTTTTGGTTGCAGTCTTTTTAAGGTGAACCAAAGCATGGATTGGCTGATCACGTGTACGAGTGACAATGGTTTGAAGGCTAATAGGGGAGAAACTGTCGCAGTAAATCTAGAAAAGGTAGTCGTTTTGTCAGGAGTGATGTACTTCAGATCGGGGTGACCGAAACAAAGTTTGAGAGCAAATTCACACACTTAGAGATCACCTTATCAACAAGCAGCAGCTTTTGGACCCCCGTCCAAGACAGAGCCAGGAAGGCCACTATGACAGGTGAAGCGATCAAAAACCGCACATGCTGTCAGTACAGGCGACAGTCGCCCCTTTCGAGATAAAGAGAGTTCCTATTGCTACGAACGCGTTATTACTAATTTGGAAGAAGCTAGGAGTAGGCAAAATAGGTTTTGTTGATGGAGTTAGGTTATTCTTTTTGAAAAGAATTTTTGGGATATCAAATGCAGGAATATATTGTCTTTTTCTTGGGTTGGCTACCAAATGAGAAAGATACTTACACTCCCGCCGCCAACAGATGTTACGCGTTGGCATATGGCAAGAGCGCCGCCAGCCCGAATTGACAGGCTAGCAGATTTACCCTCCCTCCCCCCTATCGAAGTTTAGAAGGGGGGTGTTACAGTACTCTTACCCGACGATCAGACGCGATCACCTTGCGATTCCGCGTTACAGCCCAGAATATACTCACCCCCCCCCCCGAAGAGTGGCTCGGCCCACTCCAGAGCAGGGAGCGTTCACCGCTGCGAAAGGCAGCAGCGAACACAGATTGTTCTCTCGCCGGGAGGTCTGCTTTTATGTGACGTACTCCCATCTCATTATGCCTATTAATCCAAGGAAGCAGGCATCCCAATCGGTACCACCGGAGTATCTAGGCCCGGGGCATTAACCGATCGCCCCGGTTCCAGTGCGCAGTACACCTTCCCCGTATAAGAAAAAGCCTTAACAGCCCTCGAATGAGACACGGCAATATGACAATAAGTATTCGTTGCCACACAATTTATATCGTATGCCTTGCTTCCCATGCCCACAAAAGGGACCTCGGGAATGTTACTGGCGGTTTACATATCTAACTATCAGTTTACACATCTGACTAACTTGTAATTCCCCTGTTAATAGCGGGCCTAAAACGGCCCGCTATTAACAGGGAAATTGCAAGATCAGTATAATCTGGAGTATCACGATTATCAATATTACGAATATTACCACTCAACTACGACCTAAATTGTTACTAACCAATCGTTGTACTCAATGGCGATGACATCGCCCGCCGAAAGACAAGCATAGTTGCGCAGTTGCCGCTCGAGCACCGCTCGGGGATCGGTAATATCCAGGAAGGCAACTGATTGTGGCTGAAATTTAGCAAAGGTGCCCCTTGGCAGATCCACGGATGCCACCTACAAGGTCAGCAAAATCCTTCAATCAGACTGCAGCATATATTCATTAAATTACAGACGGCTAACTACAAGGCTTTTTCACGGAGTAGACGAGTTATTCTCATTTACACGTCACATTAGTTTTTTTCTATATATATATATATATATATATATTTCTTTGCGGAGCTAACATATAAAAATTTACTTCTAGCTAACTTTGGTAACAAACTGATAGAAGACGCAGGGCGACATGTCCGGGCTGTAGGATGGATGCTGAAGCTGCTCCCACTTGAGCTTGGCCCGTACAGTTTGTGACCCTGAAGATGCGTGGATGTGTGGATCGTCGAGCAGAATCAATACCTCCGCAAACAGTCTAGGCCATTTGTTCTTGACGATTCTGCGTATGCTATGAAGTGTTTCTCAGTACGCGTGTCTGCTTCGTGCACAGCTTTGCTTTGTAGCACATGCTTCCATTGCATGCTGCCCCGCTTTTCCGCTACCTATCAATTTAGTCTCCCCCCTTTTTTAGTGACAGAAGCGCAGACGCTAATACGTGCCGATTTGTTGGCGTTACCCAGTTTGTAAGGAAGCCACTTACAGATCTTAGAATTAATCCAAGTTTTTAAAGCGTCTGTGAGAGTGATAAAGAGGATCGACTGGATCTTGGTTATCGTCCAGTGCCATCATCCATCCGCTTTCTTAGAAAACAAATAAGCTCTTGGCGGCCTGGCTACAACTTTTGCATCAGATATATGTATATATATATATATATATATATATTTCACCATAAGTATATGTTACACATATCACAATGGATTGGTTAAGCCAATGTGCCTATTGGGCGCGTATTGTGACTGTCACGTGTCCGTATCGACGAGGCCAGGCCGAGACCACTTCAGAAGTGTGCCCCGAAAAATCCTTCAATCAGACTGCAGCATATATTCATTAAATTACAGACGGCTAACTACAAGGCTTTTTCACGGAGTAGACGAGTTATTCTCATTTACACGTCACATTAGTTTTTTTCTATATATATATATATATATATATATTTCTTTGCGGAGCTAACATATAAAAATTTACTTCTAGCTAACTTTGGTAACAAACTGATAGAAGACGCAGGGCGACATGTCCGGGCTGTAGGATGGATGCTGAAGCTGCTCCCACTTGAGCTTGGCCCGTACAGTTTGTGACCCTGAAGATGCGTGGATGTGTGGATCGTCGAGCAGAATCAATACCTCCGCAAACAGTCTAGGCCATTTGTTCTTGACGATTCTGCGTATGCTATGAAGTGTTTCTCAGTACGCGTGTCTGCTTCGTGCACAGCTTTGCTTTGTAGCACATGCTTCCATTGCATGCTGCCCCGCTTTTCCGCTACCTATCAATTTAGTCTCCCCCCTTTTTTAGTGACAGAAGCGCAGACGCTAATACGTGCCGATTTGTTGGCGTTACCCAGTTTGTAAGGAAGCCACTTACAGATCTTAGAATTAATCCAAGTTTTTAAAGCGTCTGTGAGAGTGATAAAGAGGATCGACTGGATCTTGGTTATCGTCCAGTGCCATCATCCATCCGCTTTCTTAGAAAACAAATAAGCTCTTGGCGGCCTGGCTACAACTTTTGCATCAAATATATGTATATATATATATATATATATATATATATATATATATATATTTCACCATAAGTATATGTTACACATATCACAATGGATTGGTTAAGCCAATGTGCCTATTGGGCGCGTATTGTGACTGTCACGTGTCCGTATCGACGAGGCCAGGCCGAGACCACTTCAGAAGTGTGCCCCGAACGGAGGCAGCGTTTCCATGTTGTATATCAAGATCCAGACGTTGCTTGAAAAATGACGACGACCTGTTATCACCGGATGACAGGTTTAACAAGGTGCCGACTTTGCAGATCAGCTGCTTGGTCCGAACGCCAGGGGCACCTAGGGTTTCAAACACGAGAGGGCAAAATTCGTGCTGATAGCCGATTGATGAGTATTTTCTTAACTTGTTTGTCTCCGCAAGGTGGCTGCACAACCAGCTTCGGTAGCGCCGCCACCGACTATAGAAGGGGCTAAGGACTCGGTAACGGTTGCATCACAAACCAGCATTTTGCCTCGCTCGAATGGCGTAAGTGTCGTACCGTCTGGACGTCTGCAGTCCTCCGCGCAAAAGCCTGGTATATATATATATATATATATATATATATATATATATATATATATATATATATATATTATATATATATATATATATATACATACAGATTTATTTGTTTTATACAATGGGTATTGACAATTATTATTGATTAAGGTATGCATAGTGGGCGTGTAATGGTGATTATCACGTTATCATGGGTTTCTTTCAGGGCAGGTCACCATCATTTCAGAAGTGTGCCCGGACGCGGCGTTTTCACGTCGTTGGACGAGATTCAGATGTTGCCTAAAGAACGAGAACAATCTGCGATCATCGGATGACGGGTTCAAGAAGTACTGACCTTCCAGATTAGCTGTACGCCAGGGCTTCGAACACAAGAGGGCAGCATCTGTACCAGATTGATGTATTTTCGTAGCTTGTTGGACTCTGCAAGGTGGGCTGCGTAGCATCGGATGCGACGCTGCAGACCGTACAAGGGGCTAGGGAATGGGTTTCTCCTAAACTAACATTATATATATATATATATATATATATATATATATATATTGAGTGGGCTGACATCATTGAGCTTGACGATACGTGAGATACGGGCGAACGAACCTCAACGGAATCTCCTTCGGAGAGCAGCAGTAGACGCATCAGCCAGAACGGTAGAAAGCAACGACCCTCCTCAGCCGAAAACTCGAGGACGCCACAGTGCGACTGGCGCCCGAGACGCTCGTTGCGAATCTGCCCCCGGATGACATGTTAGTATTTGATCATTTAAATTTATCACATACTAACATATCGTTTTGTCTAAATTACTTTTAATCGATTTTCGACGAATGTTTACACAGAGCAATTCCGGGTAGATACTTTGAAGTACAGAATTGACAATATTTGTTAAAATTACTGTGTTCACAGAAGTCATAATATTTTAGGTGCTGTCTAACTCTTTCCCCACCGCCTAGCTGAGTTTATATTTATGCTTGTATATTTACTTATCTTTGAGTTTAGATTGAGCAATACCTTAAACATCATCGGATACGAAACGTTCAGCAGTGTAAGACGTCGAAGCGCCGACGAAGGCAATATGACTGCAAACCAACAAGGAAGGAAGATTGATGCAGAGTAAGGATATGGTCTATTATTTTCCTTCAGCCATTGACAATTAAGGGTCACGATGCTCCCAACGGACCCAGCGGCAATCCTCCAGATCGTTTACGATAGCATGGTGCGGAATGAACCTTTGAGGCCGCCTCATGCGCTCCTAATGAACACTACAGCCGGATATTTCACACTAGCTATAACGTACTAGGATAGATCAATGGAAACGTGAATTAAACATTTCATTGTCTTACATATTACCAATAAGTATTTTTTTTTTGTCTTGAGAAATCTCGAGAAATAATTTGTTAAAATAAACATACAGGATGTATATGACGAAAGTCGGATCTGGATAATGAAAAAATGTTAACAACCTAATAAGTTCATTATGATATACTAAACAATATTAATATTGATATTCATCATAATAATAAAATATATAGTAATGTAGGCTACAATCCAGAGTGTTTCCATACAATAGTAGTAGTATTCGTTAGGATCAATCACAAGTTTTCATTCGAGAATAGAAGAACGAAAAGGGAGGTGCCCTTACTTTTGTTGCCTCTTTCGACTTCAACGCGCTCTCTACCACCAAGCACAGCGACAGAAAACGCGTTATACGTCGCCGAAAAATTTCGCTGCATAAACCTGGCTGGATTGCCAATGATGGGAAGGTTCATTGTCTTCTTTTGCCTTGACAGGTATGCCTCGCCAGTCTAGGATAACAGACGTGGTGATTTTGCTGCTGGTGGTGGTAATTTGTCGTTAGATTCAATAGACGCTGATACAACGCAAGTGACGGTTTTTTTCTAATCAACAATACGCCTGCAATAACACAGGGAGTTCGTTAACGAAATAGAGAGAGAGGAAAAACAAGAGCGTTAGCAATTGCAAGATGCCGACATCGTGCGCTACCGTTATATTGGCCGTGTTTTTCTTGCATTTGTTGCCTGGCATGGCAATGTTCGATTGCAAGCTAATCTGACACTACAAATAGAATGCGGAACATTCGATTGGTACACAAACACAGTATGCTGAATCTAACGTTGCATTCTATTTTTTTCTATGTTGGAGAAATATTGTGTAGCTAGCACCACTCAGGCCTGTGCTCAACCGATACTTCCACGCAATTTTTCGCCGTTGACCTTCTGGTGCTGTTTTCCCGACATTTCATAGTCGACTATCACCTTATTTAATTACCAGGCCGTCGATAAAGGTGTTAGATAAGAACTAATTAATTAATATGCTTATGCGTTTATGGTGGCATTGTTATATAATTAATTTATATATATACCTATGGTTGGTTTACAATATTGAACAGAGAAAGCTCACCTTTACATATACGTATATTTAGCATGGTTCTAAAATTTGAGTTCTTATTTGAATTCTTAATTTGAATTCTTAAAATTTGAAAACGGAACTGCTCTAGCGCATTGTTGAAGGTGATATAAATCTATAAATCGCACTGTTCTCCGCAGAGTCTTCACAAGCATAAGGAGGAAATTTCATGGAACTTCTCTCGAATACATATCTTCATGTTGAAGCCGTGTACAGCAAAATGTTCAATTAGGTGTCTATTATATTTGCAACGCTTCCACGAACTACACGTCATTGCCTGGGTTTCATAAATAAACCGGGTCAATGTCTGCCATCTTATTCTCCCATTCAGACATGTACTCGTTGAATGCTGCCGTTTTCGGTAAAACGTGTATTTTTTGTAAATCCTCAACAAATAGCGGAGTCGACGCCAGTAAATAGACTAATCTGTTGGGACTTGTGCGGTGGACTCTTAGTTTATGGCAGCATGTAACACACACCCGCAGGCCTATTAAACATATTGATTAGTGGGGCAGAACAAATGACACGTAAACGAATAAGGTGCACGGAATTCAAATAGTCAACGGTGATTGATGGACATGACTAACGCCATACATGCTCTTCGATACCAAGTAAGCGAGCACGTAATACACTTCTGTTGGAATTGTCGAAAAGCGATCCGATACAGGGACGATTTGTCAAGCGTGTTGCAAGTCGAGCCATTTTGAAGTAATGCTCAACGGATACCGCGCCTGGAGTTTGAGTGGGGAGATATACAGGTTTAGTGGGTTTGTGAGACTTGAAATAAACGCATACTTCAGGTATGCGTTTATTGCCTTATTATCACCTTTCGGAAAGAAGGAAGGTCAGGTCCCTTAACACTACTTCGTGTTTCTGCATGCAACGTGTTTTTTTAGAATAAGAGCAACGACAAGCGCTGGAAGGACGCTGCATGACGAAGTCAACAACGTTTGCAATGTACAACCCCGTCAAAAAAGACAACAGAAGCGGCAGAAAATGCATTAAACATAAAGGGGATAGGAACAGTGCTATTGCAGGTAGACGACACTTAGGAGATGATCGCGGTGACGCTCAGACAGGCGCAACGGAAACATTTTATCGGAAAAGGTATGCATTATCTCATGCGTGTTGTTGTACACTATCGGCTCTGAAACGTTCTAGCCTCTACCCTATGTGACTCCCCTCAGTTCGGCAGCCATTACTTCAAGGTGCGCCAGGCAGAAAGGTGCCTAGGCAGAATCAAACCCACTTGTCATAAATTACTATATGCCAACACTTTACCTTTAGCATCGGCTAGATCCAAGCCTTTCCGTACTAGATTTAGATGGGCTTTCTTCAGCAGAGGAGCATAAACTACAGGACAATGCTCAACAAGTTCCAGCCGAATCAGTAAAAAACAACAAACTCTACCTAAGCGGAATTGGTCCCACGCGTGACAACGTTTTATTTCTTGTAAACGGCGCCTTAGCAGCAAGCACCCAAGGCATCGCTCGGGGGATGGGCGGGACGTTACAGCCCATGCCGAGCAAGCAACTAGCTGGCGCCGAGACCGAAAAGACCGAATATATCGCGGAGTCAGTGTGAACGTCCGAAAGTTCGTGCAAGGATAGCCCCCCAGATGCTATCACCGAGAGTACTGCAGCTTGTCGGCTGGCACGCAAAACGGCGCGCCGATGAACTATATGCATCATAGAATAGATCAAAGAAGGCTACACGTCACCGAACAACGTAACAACGGAGGTGACAATACACAAACGAATACTGTGCTGATTGACGAAGAGAACAGCCAAGCGCACTGAAACGTTAGTCTAAGGGACGCACTAGCCACGAGAGACGTCGAGCAAACCGCCAAAAGATATCCGTTTACTGCAAAGACCAATGGAAGCCGACACGAGATGTCCGACGTAGTCGTAGTACCAGTACGGGGGTGAGCATTTGGAAGCTACTTCGTTCACCGAGGACAAGTCCTGGGCAAAGCTGCAAGCAAAAACGGCACATCATAATGCACGAACTGCGAATTCAATCTGCTTACGGTAGACTTCGGTCAAACGCATCGACGCACGCCGGTATACCATAATCAAACGCAAACGGTCTGGTAGAAAGATTTCTAGCAAACCTTTAAATTTAATTGGAGGTTTCGAGGTTAAGCGATAGAACCCTAAAAAACAGGTAACAAAATGATGATGGCCTAAATCAACACACTCCAGGCTACAACAGAAGTCTCATCGGCTGAACCGGTACAGGGCGAGAAAATACAGGGAATATCGTTATTCCAACAGGGCTTGCTAATTGGAGACTGTCCGACGCCTCGTTCTAGTCTGGCGTAGGTAGAAATTACAATTTCAAACTTTAAGTCTGGCGTAGGTAGAAATTACAATCTCAAACTTTAAAAGTATTCTGCTTACATTTGGCGTTCGAAATTGTAAAAGTAGTAGAAGTCAAATTTACTGTGCACAGGCCAGCTATTATTCAGGACCTGAAACGGGGCCGTTCGACGGCGACAATCTAAAATATGCTTGAAATGAAGATCACTGTGAAACAAACTGTTGATAGATTTTGTGAGTTGGGATTTTTAGTGATTGCCGCCGGACTGGTAGACCGCGCTCGGTAATGTTTGCTCAAAACTTGTTGAGCAAATGCGTTGACATGTAAAAAACCCCAAAGGTGGCCCACTTAGGAGCTTCGGGTCTTAGATTGAAGCCTCAGAAGGGCTGTAAACAAAGATCTGGGAGTAGTTTAGAGGCCGTTGTGCTCCTCTGGGCACAAAACCACTTTCACAAGACTGACCTGCCTTGGGTGTTCCAACAAGAGGGGGCAGGAGTGCTGCAAGCCCTCGAAGAAGTCGGAATGGCCACCGCGGAGCAAGGACTTAAGCACCATGGAAATTTCTGTTCGGGGGCTTTTGAAAGCCGGCCTTGGGCACTCGATTATCTCTAGCTGAAGTAAACCCGTTGCGAGCAGTAGGAGACACTTGGCGTTTCCTACCTCGACCTACAATTGCTAACGTCGGTTAGCAACGGCTGGTTGAGCAGGCTGCAGGCGTGTGTGAAAAATGGACTATATATATATATATATAGCCTAGTCATGTACCAAATAAGCCAACATTTTCATGTGCTAGTAAACTTGAGGGCAAAGGTTCGAGTCGGCAGTAATTAACAGTCGGTTAATTACAGTATGAAAAAATCAAATATGCCGCACGTGGAGACGAAACCCAGAGCTTGCAAAAGATGGCCACGGTGTGGCAGCACGATAATTTGGGCCTGAACGGACCATCCACTGGCGACAAAGGGCAACGCCACGAAGCACAACGCTTCACTACAGATGGCAGATCTTCATGACGAGTCAAGGAACGCCCACCGTCAGTGGGATGCAAACCGACGCCCGGTCTTGAAAGTAAGCTCACTTCACTAACTACGTAGTTTACTGGAACGTTTGGGGAAGGGAGCGAATGCGGAGTAGGTGTGAGTCGGCTGGCAGTTAGATGAGATGAACAGGAGTCACTTAAGATGCAGCAGAAAATGTTATCCATATTAGCGTAGAGAAAATAAAGAGGGTGATGCGCAGAACTGACACACTGCACGCACTGCTTAGTGATACAATAAAGGAGTAATCTAACTAGAGTGGCGTATGATATGTTCACCAGCATGATTGCATTACCTTTGACGATTATTCCCTCTACTGTGAAAAAGGTGGCTTTTCGCCATAAACAGACACTATTTGAAGTTTGTCAAACAGTACATATCGATACGGCAGTATAGAATAATAAATTCAGATTACCAACCAGCAGTAGGTATAACAAGGATTTGCATTTGCCTTCTTATTTATATTACCGAGTATTTTATGCCTAGTACTACCACGCCTACGAAGACGACGTCACGAAATCCGTTTGCCTGACACAGAAACAAACATCTCCTTATTCGCCTGAGTGGCTAGCCACTACGTCGGTATGGTAACGACATTACGTTTGAAAGGGGTTGATGCGTAATCTCTGCACTGACAGATTATTCTTTCACCAGAAGTCCTACCTGCTGAAGGACCTCATGAGGCTGTAACGGGCGTACCGGGGCCGAACTGGTTTAACCCACTCTGGGACACAGCCTTAGTTTACGGACCGGGCGACTGTGATTCCGTCGAACCAACTCACAATTTTAAGTGTACACGCTTGTATCTCACGCATTGCTCTCGTTCGCCTTCGAATGTTGTGCTGAAAACTAGGAATGCCAGATGGCCCTAGGCTTGCAGAAGCTGTCGCATTTTGTAGCAAAAACGAAGCTCTCACCACACTGATTTTACTAAACTTGGGGCAAATAACGATGATAGATGCTCTAAGTATGATAGTTCGTTGTCGAGATCGACCAAAGCAAACGTGGGCCCGACCATACACCGTCCACTTGTGATGTAACCTGGTTAACACAAACATTAGCTGCGCCCTGACTAACAGAAATCCTTCATGCCATCGTACGCAGTGACAGATTTACCTTTCTTGTGAGCTTGAACGTATATTATACGTGCCAAGAAATACACTAGGCTCAAGCAGGCTTATTAAAGTAGCCTATATGCTCTAGGTTTATGTAGAAAGAGAAGTTAATGAGTCAACGCCAGCTATGTACGTATAATTTAAGGTTAAGGATATCTTCCCCTCTATCGTCCCACACCATTGCCGTCAGGCCGGCGTAGAGACGACACGAAAGAAATGTTCTACCTCTGGTTCCCTGTGTAAGTTTTGATGGGCTACGTACAGAATATAGAATAAGGGTTGAAAACCTTCGTTGATTTACCGAACAAGTTTTATATAACTAAGTTGACCTTTTCTCTTCTTCCTTTGTCTTTCTCGCTCTCTTAGGCCAGCATATGGGCTGCCGTATAAAAGTTTGACACATCACATCGGATAAACTATACCTTAGCGCAATTTTTCTTTATTATTATAAACATGTACATACTTTTGATTGATGTTTCATCAAGTGAGCCTTGCAATTTGCTTGCATATGAAACGACACGAATGTTTTAACCTTAATTATAACAGCGATCGGTAGTATTACGTTGTGTCTGGGAACAGCCGTTTTATGGATACACGTGTACATTTCGTGTTAATGTGTGTACCGTGACGTTTGCTTTACCATAATTCGAGCATGCCTGGTCGCACCCCGGACTCGGTTAAGAGTCGCGATTGTAGTGTAGTAACAAAGAATATTTGCAACTCAGTCTTAGGTGGCTTTCAAAACCACGGCAGGAGCTTTCCGTCAAATAGGGTTAACATGGAACTATTGCATCGGATGAAGTTCAACGAAGGAGCTAAGTCTCAAATTTGTAGCCACTGTACCGCCCGGGATTCGTCACCATCATAGAGCCCCCTGAACCACTTCTTGTCGGCAGGCCATAGAGTGTTTCCAGTTGGCGTTAACTCGCGTCTTATTAATCCTCCAAAACCGCCATAATTTCATTCAGGACCCATGGGCCGTCGATATACCATCGCCCCGATCGGAACCCGTTGGTTAGACATTGCAAATTGCTGCCTTCGGTCCATTATAACGCCTCCGGAACCGCCTCTTGCCGGTAGACCATAAAATGTCGTTCCTAAACCGTGTTCACCGGCCGTTAAGTCGCGTATTATCGCTCCTCCTCCTGAACCGCCGTAGTTTAATTCAGAACCGATAGGCCGACGATATACCATCGCCCCGATCGGGACCCAATGGTCAGCCACTGCATACTGCCTTTGGTCTAGTATAGCACCTCCGGAACCGCCTCTTGAAGGTAGGTCATAGAATGTCGTTCCATAACCGTTTCTAGTCGTCGGCGTTAAGTCGCGTATTATCGCTCCTCCGCCTGAACCGCCGTGATTTAGTTCCGGACCGCCGTTGGGCTGACGATATATCATCGCCCCGATCGGGACCCGTTGCTCAGGCATCACAAACTGCCTTTTGCGACGAATTGCGCGTGCCCACCTGAATTCGAAATAATCGAAAATTCCACAAGCATAATAAACAACGGGGGAATAATCTTAAAGATTACCAATATTTAAAAAAAAAAACGCGCACATTTCACGGCGGGTGGCCTATATCATCTTTAGCTGATTCAATGGGAAGGCAGGTTTTGACCTCTACAAGGTTATTAAATGACATTATTGAGCGAGTGAAAATAGTCATAGCGACCAGACAGACACAATATGATGGGAACGTTTTTTTTCATTTTATATGGACTGTGAGTAAACACGTTCCAATGTATATACATATATATATATATATATATATATATATATATATATATATATATATATATATATATATATATATATTTAAAGATGCCTTTCGGACCCACCTTGCTCTTCCACGATGCTCAGACGACGGCATCCCTATTTGTAGTTGTCCCCCTCCATTTCTGTCATCAGGTGCCGTTTGAAGTTCAACCTGACGTCGATGTCGGTGTGCGCCATCAGCGCCGACAATATTTTGACTATGGGCGTAATAAGCAATATTTGTATATAAAGTCAATTAATACGCAAACATTAAACAGCCGATATTGGGACACGACTCGAAGAAAGCCACAGAGCAAATAAGAATGATATAAACGTTGAAAAGAAATAATAACGATCTCAATATTAACTAACGCGTTAGGAAAACACCACATAAGCATTCGAGGCAATGCCAAACAATTCTGACCCTAAGTGGGTGGGGAAGAGAGCTTGTGAGACCCCCGCAGGAAGCTGTTTGCTGCTATCGAAAACTTACACTCTTGCAGTTCCAAAACCTCCTATATATATATCAGTAAGCCAATAGCGTTGAAAACTAAATTTATAATAGTAAAAAATAAAAATGTCTACGTCACGGGGGACTGCCGTGGACATATATTTGCGCTCCGTTAGGGCAAATTTGAAAATCGAGTAGAACATTGAAAGTGATTGTTTATATGCATGTATATGTGTGTTACAGAAGGAGACTCCATTACAACAAAATAGTTATAGCCAACAAATACACGCTTAAGGCAAGTACTTTCACTGTTAGCATCAACATATCAGATTGTGGTAAAAACGGTTTAGCATAATTGCGGCCGAATCTCAGTCGTACAGCGTCTCATCCGTAGATTGTTGATTTCAAAAGACCTCAGAGAAAAAAGTCCAAGACGTCAAATCCCAAGATCTAGGCGGCCAATTTCGGTCGCCCAGACGAAATATACCACGAGCAAGCAATACCCCGTATAATGATACGATTGTTTTATGTGATGTGTGGCACCGTCCTGTTGGAACCACATTCCTTTGCGATTTATACTGCCTAATTCGAGACAAAAACAGTATTGTAATGCCTTAATACCGCTCGACATCGACTATTTGTGCATTTAGGAAGGTCAATCGTAAATCACGCAAATCAAGACGCGGCTTTTTAAAAAAGTTGTCCAATGATGCCTTTAGCCTCAGAATGTGCACCAAACAATCTTCGAGATCACGTTTAACGATAAGAATGTGTTGTTGTATCGAATAGCCTTCATGTTTTTAAATGGCGAATTGCCTACCATAGAACTGTTTTTAGGATTTGACTGTCAAAGCAAGGCATAGATGGCGCAAAATTAGAATTGGCTGCTCTTGTCGATATATATATATATATATATATATATATACGGGATGGAATGGCGGAGATGGCTGGAGAGCATGACATACGTACGAGAATATGTCTATCTGGCCTAGTTGCTTGAACCGACACCGATAGAACTGACCAGCCGTCAATAACTAATGTCACTCCGTCACCAAGTATTTGGTATTGTGGATCAACCATGCCTAATACTAAACTGCGTTGATGTATTCTATACTCTAGGTACCGTTCCGGATTCGCTAGTGAGTCGGTGGGGGGGGGGTTAAGTCGAAGAAACACAAAAGGAAAGGCGATCGGCTCGATTCGCCCGTTCGAGTATCTGATTCAAAGATACGCAGCAATAGACTATTGAGACCCCATCATTTTGGCGAATTCACCAATTTCCCTCATCTTCAACTTATAAATCTAAGCGTGCTACTCTCATGGGTAGAGAAAAAAACCCGGAGCATATGCCGTAACATTACGCCCTCGAAGTCGCCCTGGTTTTCTAAACGTTTACTAGTTATGTTTTTGCTACGTTTATTCCATATTCATATCGTTCGCTCATATTAAGATTCTGTTTAATATCCGCAACAGCTCATCTGCGCAGGGATTTCTTTTCAACGAAAAACCCGCAAACGAAAATAGATTGACATTTTTCTTCTCAATCTGACCAGCGGGCTACTTAGAGAACATATAAACAGTAACTGTGAAATTGAGCCGCTTTGTAACCTCGATAGAGGGGAAGGAGGGGAGATCTGCTGGCCTGCCAATTCGGGCTGGGGGCGCTCCTGCCTTGTGCCAACGCGTAACCTCCGTTGGCGGCGGGAGTGTAAGTATCTCTCTCTTTTGGAATATATATATATATATATTGTGTTTTTCCCACCGTACCTGATTGGTTGTCCTTGGTCGTTAAACGTGAACGTCGTTAGGACACTTTCCGACGTCGTGCACACGGTAATCCAAACTGCCGCGATGATTTGAAAAACGAACGCAGAATTCATGCCGACTGCAGCAACAACGGGAACCAAATTAAGACACGAATAGCAATTTCCTGCATGACAAGCTACTTGATAATAAACGGTATTTTTAGCATTTACTCGTGATGCAGCACAACATATGAACATCAGACGGGATATTGCGACTTTGCACAACCACGGCTTTTAAGCACATTTTTAGACACAAGACGACACAAAATCGAAATTTACTAGGCCTGAAGCCGCCACCGTAAGCATATCCGTGTTTTGTCTAGTTCTTCGTATTTTAGAATTACAATGCCTGCTGTCCATACCATAGTTAGGTAAAGTGTCTTCCGAATGAGAAGATATGTGAACAAGAAGACCGTCTGGTAGATACGCTTTTTAATGTACGTCATCTAGCCTGGCAAATTAGCCTGCCTCAAAAAGGTTTCCTTTTCTAGCTAGTATTGTATTAATAGTATTGGAAGTTGCGATCGAATATATATATATATATATATATATATAGCATATATAAAGGAGGAAACGGGTCTTTGCCGGTTTCCATCAGAACGACTTTCATTTTACTTCCCTTGTTTTGCAGGCACTAGGAGAACTGGTTGTAGCAGCCGTCAAAGAACAACATAACACAGTAAAACCACAGTGATTTGTGCGCATCAAATTGGCTGTAACCTATACTTAAAAAACTCTACAGCAGTAGCAAGGGTATCCAACCACGTGTGTGAGGGCGTTTTCGACGACGGCGATGATGCGAACGGACAGACGACCCTTTCAAGTCCGAAAGCAAGCGCAAAGTAAATGTGCGATGTGAATACAGAAAGCCGAGCGTGACAAATGTGTGTCAATTCAAAACGCTATGGTAACTCTACGACTACAGAGACTACGCCGCAGCGAACCTGTGACATGCGTGCCTCATTGCGGGCACAATTCTCCATAGCCATTGGATGGGCTATAAAACATGGTTAAAGGGACGGACACCTTATTGTTAGTGTAGCGGTTGTCTTTTTCATGGACGATGTTGTTGCCTCGCAGAAGCAGCAGACACTTTGAAACAGCAGATAATATATATGTATATATATATATATATATATATATATAGGAGGTGGCAGAATTCGATAGGTGAACATTGTGGGTGTCTCTCGTCAACGACTGAGTCAACAACTTCTTCGCTTTTCGTCTATTCAACTGACTGTGGCTCCGCGGACATATCAGCAAAGTTCTCCTCACAGACAAGAACATTTTAACAGAAGAGAAAGAGCGAACCTCATACGATCACTATGCAAGTGATTTTCCACTCAAGTGCACGACATCACAATAGACTTATTGCGTATTATGTTTGCAAACAAACGTATTCTCCTCACGCATGAAGTAGTTTAGCTTCGTTCATAGGAGTCAACAATCGTTTGGCCGACTAATACAACTTCGTTAGGACGATATCGTGGTGGCACGAGCCTTTCATCAACGTTTATTGAGGACGCTGTTTAAATTTTCTTAATTTTACCCTGGCTATCAAATTGATGAGTGAAGCATAAAGCTACTACGAAGGATCTGAATGTTCGGTGTTGGTTAGTATTCATTGCCTTTGGTCGGCTGGAGTAGAAGCAGAATTTTATTTCGCTGACAACGGGCTGTCCCAGCTAGCCTAATTTAGTCAGAACACAACAGCAATTACTGCCATATATTACCCTTTCTGTTCTTATTTATTTAAATTATAATATATATTATATATAATATTATATAATATATATAATATAATATATTATATATATACTACAGTTCTTGTCATTTTTACAGTTGGCCCTTGCATTGCGCAAGAAAATGCAGGAAGCTTCTCTCCAACGATGAAAAATGTCTCGCGCGGCATATAGCACACGTCACGCAACGGAAAACGATAACCGCATGTGAGGTTTGTTAAAATTGACGCTTTCGCACACGAGGTGACGGTAAAGTATGCAATAGTAGTTAGCGTAAAATTGGCTAACTCACGTCAAACCCGCCTGCATATGGGATTAACGACGCTCCTCCAGGGCGCTTACATTCCTAGTGGACTATTAGATGTTTCGGTGCCGTTTTGCTTTTAGCTGCGCAGCCTGAGCCAGCGTATATATATATATATATATATATATATATATATATATATATATATATAGGGTCTAAGAGGTGTCTTCAAAGGAGCAGGTTGTATTCGATTATCCTCTGACGAAACGATATTCACCGTCGGCACAAAATCAAGCGGAAAAATGACCGTTGGCTTGCCCACGACCCAGAGGCTATTTATAACAGATGCCAGTAGTTTCACTCTCACTCCCACAGAAGACATTTCGTTTGAGAAATTATTTCGCTTAGAGAGTTCTATTCTCTCCTAAAGGTAGTTTACTTAATTTAGGAACCACTGTGTGAATGATAGATCCAAGAAATATTTCAAAAAGAAGCAGACTATACAGACAATAAGCGCGTTAGTTACAGCAGTTTTACCACCACACATGTTTCGTGTGCCATTATGGCGTGAATGTTGAATTAATGTACACATTCCAGGCGCCAGCATAACCTTCTTGTGCTGCTAGGAAAATACTGCAAGATCAACGACACAGAATTATCGCTTTTAAGCATAGTTACTAGCATAGTAGTGGGAATATACTGTAGTCCATGACCTCACATTTTTTTTAAAACTGTTAATTTAGAAATAGCGCGGAGGCGTCGCATGCCAGACGCTTAATTCAGCCGTCAAGCTTAAATAATTGTCTTGAGACTTGACTTAATAATACGTGCAAGTAAGAAAACAAATCATGTAACTTTATTAGCGCGAAACGCATATATAATTTAATTGAAGTTGCGTCATAATTTTAATTATATCACAACTACGCGAAATGCTTAGGAAGCACTTAGCCATGTCGGTAATAGTTCCATTGTCTCTCACACAGCACTCGCATTATTTAAATTAGCATTGTTTTTATTTTAATTATCCTATAGCTTATATAAAGTACAATAGTTAGCCCTTATATGCATAGTAAAGCGGGCGTCGGATCTTTGACTTATAACAACATATTGTTGCTAAATCTGTGCGAACAATAAGACACCTATAGAATGAGTAACGCAAAGCAACAGCGCTTTGCAAGAAATGTGCACAAACTTGACCCCCGTACACTAGAAACGACATCGATACAGCTTAGCGCTATTCAAAGCAACTGATAGCCGTGTTTACCATTCACCAGCTTATATTAGCCTAATCGGTACTGACTAGACGGCGCCAAAAAATTTGAACATTTTTCCAACACATTTTTGCTGACTGCACCAGAATGCTACAACTGCATAGCGCTACCAAGAAGGGGACATAAGCATGGGGACCATCAATAATAGCAACACACATCAACAATAACAAAACGTAACGCTAAACTGGCTTGGTCTTTGAGACTAGCTTGGTCCTTCCGATTCCAGGGGTTAGCCTTCTTAAACATATCAACTTGGTTTGACCTTTTACATTATCGTAACGCCATGTTCGAAGGTCTGTATCACGATCATGGCCCCCAACCTGGAAACATTCGACCGAGTTCGTCCAGTGAGATAGCCTCGCGGATAAGCAACGCAACAAAGCTTTCAATCGAGAGAGGTCTCGTCGAAGGCTCACCCCCTCAGTTGACGAAAACGCCGTTCAGGCGGTAACCAATATCAGTCAGCTCACGTCGAGCCTGAAAAGCAGCAATAGTCAATTGTAATTTGTGGTAGACAGACAAATTCAAACTCCAAGGTTGGCAGCAAATATAGTGCAGAAGTGCACTTTATTATGAATATAGGAAATTAATAATCTTAGAAACGTAATGCTAGCTATCCCTTAGCAGATGTAATCATAAACTACACAAATTATATTGAGCCTTACCTGATGGAAAGTGTTCTCTTCAGGCTTCTACACCATGGCTCGAAGTTTTCGTACGATAGCGCTTCCTAAAGGGGCATTATTGTAACTCGTTATTCACTGTAAGATGGACTCGCGTCTTATCGCTTTTTCTAAACCGCCGTGATTTAATTCAGAACCGTTGGGCCGACGATCTGTCACCGCACCGAACGGAGTTTATTTTACAAGCACTGCAAAACTACCTTTGGTTAGTTATGATAGCGCCTCCGGAACCGCCTCTTGAAGATGGAGGACCGAGAGTTCTTTCTAAACTGTTTCCAGTCGGCGTAAACTCGCGAATGATTGCTCCCCCTCTTCCGCCGTAATTTAACCGATCCAGACGGCTGGGTCGACGATGGACCGGCGGACCAAACGGGTTAGTCCCTTGGTTAGGCACTGCAGACTGTCCTTGGTCTATTACAGCGCCCCCGGAACCGCCTCTTGGAGGTGAGCCATAGGGTGTTCTGTCTAAAGCGTTTCCAGTCGGACGCGTTGGCTCGTGTCTTGCCGCTTCTCTTAAACTTTCATGCTTTGATCCAGGATCGTTGCGACGATGATATACAACCGCGCCGGCCGGGTTCCGTTGTCCAGGTACTGCGAACTGCCTTTTGCGACGAATAGCGCGCGCCCACCTGCGATTACAAAGTAATCGATTATTCCGTAGGCATAATCAACAAAAAGGAATAACCAAAAACGAGGTCAAATATTATTATTATTATTATTACTATTATTGGGAAAACCGGTTTTAGGATTTTTTAAAGGTTTTGACGTTTATAGGATTATTGAATGACATATCTGAGCGACTGAACATAATCGTAGCGCCCAGGGACACGACAATAGAAGTGTTTTTAACATATTTTTTTTAGAGTTTTATGTTTTATTTACCATTCCTTATTAAATATGCCATGAATCAGATGCACTCGCAGTGCAGTAAAACTCGAACAGCGTGCTGCTGGTTATTATATTATTACTGCTGACTACTATTATATTCCTACTATTGTATCACTTATGCATTTTTACAAAACACCCTCATCTGTAGTGCATTTATATTATTAATTAGATTATTATAATGGTTATCCTACTACATAATTGCCAGAACGATTTGGTTTAGCGGAATGTTTTCCCACGGTTCGTTACAACCAGCTCTGCCAGCTCTCTAGCCTGCGTTTGATTTCATGTATCTCTTGCCAGATTGGTCTTATCTCCGAAACCTAATGTCTCGGCTAAAGACACCGGTCCCACTCCTCTCGGCTCGTCACACTTCAGCACGATATATAAGTAAAGTTGTCTGCCGGACTCACCTTGTTCTTCCACGATGTTCGAGCGACGTCATCCATATTAGTACTTGTCTCCCGCCACTTGTGTCATCATGTGCCGTTTGATGTTCAACCTGACGTTTATTGGCACCGTCGTTCAGGACCTCACCGGGGCGACCGCATCGATGTCGGTCTGCGCCATCGGCGCCAACAATATTTGGACTGTACGTATGTGTACACATACAGCAGTATTTATGAATGAAGTCAATCTATACGCAAATATCAAAGTCGATATCGGGACACGAATTGAAGAAAACTACAGAACAACTTGCTGTTTAATGAATGATACTAACTTTGGAAAGCTATAATAACTATCGCAACCTTAACTAACGTGAATCGTGAATAACCACCTAACCACAGATACCAATACTTGAGTGTCATACAATTGATTCGACATCGACATTTAGTTAGACATAGACATTCGAGGCAGTCGAGCTCGGTGGCGTGATGCATTCGTCTGCGCCTCGCGACCGAAGGAGAAACCTAGGTGCGCGGTTTCGAGCCCCATTTTTGCACATTTGTATTTATGGGGGTCCGTCTATGAAGCAATGCAAAAAGCAGTCCCGTGGACTGTAAATCTTGGCTGAGAGTCAGATCGAAAAGTTTCAGACATTCGAGGCAATACTATATTCCGAGCCGCATGCCCATAATGCATTTCCGAAAGCTTCCATACAAACACAAGAACTATTGACTTTGTAGAAAATAGTAGTTCTTCATTGGCATACGGGGTGTATATATATATATATATATATATACGCAGACACGACAGATAGCCTTTTCTGCAAAATGCCCTGAATAGTTACAAATCCGGTTGCCCAAACGGATAATAAACGACCAGGGGACACTTCGTACAATAATGCGATTGTTTCATGTGATGTGTGGCACCGTGTGTCAAACTTTAACCATTTCTCAAACAATTCTTTATAATAAGAATGCGTTGTTGTGTTCATTTGTGTTCATTTTCTTTATAAGGATGAGATGTCCATCAAATTGGTTACGGGTTTCACTGTCAAAGCACGACAGAAATGGCGCCAAATTAAACATGTCCGCTCTTGTTGAAACAATCCGTATATATATTTTTGTAAGCACATTACCCTGCAGTAGAAATATATATATATATATATATATATATATATATATATATATATATATATATATATATAGGTGCTTTTCTACGCTACCTGATTGGTTGTCCTTTGAGGTTACGCGTAGATACCGTTGGAGTATCATTCGACGTTGCGCACACGTTAAACCAAACTGCCGCGATGATTAGAAACATGAACGCAGAATTCATACCGACTGCAGCAACGACGGGAACCAAATCAAAACTTCAATAGCAATCCCCTGCAAACCATGCTACTTGATAACAAACGAAGTCTACACCATTCACCCGCAACACGGCAAATCAGAAAGATCTGAAATGATGCAACAGGACATTTAAAAAATCCAAACAAAATGTATTGGAACTCGTTGCACAACCACGGCTTTGCACGTTCCCGGACGTGAGGCTACACAAAATCAGAATTGACTGGACTGTATGCCGCCACCAAAACACATCAGACTACTGCCTAGTTCTTCGGTCCTAAGGGAAAAACGATTTCTGTAAATAGTCTCTTCAGAACGCGTAGATGTGTGAACAAGAAGACCGTGTGGTAGATACGTTTCTTTTGTCTGCTACGTCTGGTAGATAAGTCAATTAGCTTGATGAAGTAGCTCGGGAGTGCGAGAGTTTGCGGCAGGGGTGCAACATAGCAATTTTGCGAACAAATCAGTTGACCTTAGAAAAAAGCAGGTTTCCTTTTCTTGCTAGTGCTAGTATCGTGGTATTTAACGTAGTAGATATCTAATTCGTGCTAATTCGGGCTACAGAGCTAGATAAGGAACAAGATAGACGCTCGCAAGGCTAGGTGTACATTATAGTCTGTCTCGATTGACTAATGCCTTTCTATCTGGTATCATCTGATAGGACAAAGAAACGGCCTTTGGCGGTTTCGATTGGAAAGACTTTCGTGTTACTTTCCTGGTTTTGCAGGCACTATCAGAAGTGGTTGTAGCACCAGTAAAAGTAGACAAGGCAGTAAAAACGACAGTGATTTGTGCGCATGAAAATTGCTGTAACTTATACTTAAACAATCTGCAGCAGTAGTAAGGATATCCCTCCACGTGTATGAGGGCGTTGCTGACGACGCTGTGAAACAGACAGAACGAGGCAAGCAGAGAGTAAATGGATGTGAATACGGACGGTCGAGCGTGACAAACGCGTGCCATTCAAACCGCTGTTACGACTCCCGAGATTACGCGACGGGCCTGTGACATGTGTGTCCCACTGCCGGCCAAATTCCCCCTCGGCCATTTAATGGACTATTTGCGAATCATGGTTAGATGGACGGACGTCCTTATTGTTGTTGTTGTTGTTGTCGCGGTTGTTCTTTTAATAGACGATGTTGTTGTCTCGCAGTAGCAGAAGCCACTTTGTCCCAACAGAACACTGTATATATACATATATATTTTTCCAAATATATATATATATATATATATAGCTGAGAGGTGGCAACGCTTGTTGGGTGACTATTGTGGGCGTCGCACGTCAACGACTGCGTAAGTTCTTGTTTGGACGTTTGTCTGTTGAATCGATTGTGGCTCGGTGAATATATTTATAAAAGGTTCGTGAGAACCATGACGTGTTAGCACAAGCCATTCATGAACATTTAAAGACAACTTTTAATTTACCCCGGGCGATCTAACTGATGACTGGGGCGTGATGACAAAGCTACTACGGTGAGTATCCGGTGTTTGATGGTATTCATAGCTATTTGTCGCTTATAGCATAATTTCTCGTCACAGACGACTTTGCAAAACAAACGGGCATACCAGCTTAAAAAGATTTAGAATTGCGTGATGCACATGCGTCACTAGCAGCGTGACTAGTGCGGGACTCACATTAGTCCGAGATTCCTTTCCACTCTCCAGGGATCAGCAATACTTGGCGCTTCTTTGAAGTCGTGGCAGAAGCGTTGATTCAGCCTTGTCTCCGCCTATCTCTTTGCATATATACTTGCAGACGAAGCACATCCAGGCTTTTATTAAAATTGGGAAGCTGGTACGCATCCTGCCTCCGGTGGCTAGAATGTCGGTGGCCGACGCCTTGTCAGATGTGCACCAAAAGGCTGCCTTGAACAGCGACGACGCTGCCTGGCTTGGACGTTCCACTTTTGCTCCAGTCGTGCTGGGGTTTCCGATAGGCTACAAGGACACCTTGTTCTCTTGCAATGGTGATCAGGAAGAACTAGCTGGAGTTCCTTTGCGGTGTTTGGCTTACAGATTTGGCCCTTCTGCCTAGCGCGGATGGGTTGGGCACTGGTGCTGAGAGAGATCAATCTATCATGTAGGCCAGGTCGGCCAAGCGGTTGGACGGAGACGCGTCAAAGCCTCCATCTATATGACGATCTTTACGGTCGATGAAACAGCCGCCGCAGCGTCGTTACGAGAAAAACACACACGCGCGCAACCGGGCTTGTGTTGGCCGTCTCCTCTTCTTCACGACTTCTACTTTCTTCTACGTCGGTCGGCTATACGGTTGGATCATTTTCAAAGAGCTCGAGTGCCGGGCCTCGACTGCTGCAGGACCTTCTCTCACCGAATCTCGGCTGCTCATCCGACAAACTTGGTAAGGCCCTGGTAAAGGTAGTCGACCTACTGCGATAGGGAGCCGCGCAATCAAGGTGGTATCCCCTCATCTTGGGAGCGAGGTTGTTTGCACTGGTGAAGACAGACGGCTCGTTCAGGCCTATCGCATACGCTTCATTGATATTACGTAAGGTCGCAGTGAAATTGACGGTGAGGAACTCTAGAGATTTTATTAAGTTAGGCCTCACCAGTTAAGTTTCTCCATCAGAAGCGTAGGGGGGTGTACTGAAATAATGGTTCACGCTATCAGAGCCTTTATGGCTTGATCCCTCTGTACTAGTTAATCGTTGAACGCCGTATAGCATTTAACGCCGTCAGGAGGGATCACATGTTGAGAGTGGTTAGAGATGAGGCCCCTGCCATTAATCACTAAATCAAATTGACGTACGGTGATCCATCGCACTTGGTCTTACCCTTGGCACTGCTTACCTCGGCAGTAGGGTTTCAACAGAGAGACACTCCCTCCCCCCTCTGTTCTAACTTACTAAAAAAAATTGTCAACTCGCTTGAGAGTCCACTCAAGCCTTGGTATTTGGGCGATCGGGTCATCAGAGGTAACATTAGTACGGTCTGTGATGACTAAGAATAAGAAACAATTATGTTTCGCCACATTGAGTGGTGAAGAGCTAAACCCAACCAAGTGTGAGGTACATATCATCGATTCGCAGAGCTGACATCTTCGCGATCCAGGAGTTTTCCAAACCGACTTCCGGTTTGCCACGTTAGAGGTAAGGGAGAACGAAACTCGAGATTAGTTTGAATTGCCTTCTCTAGCTGGGTGCTCATTGGGGTTGTACCTTCTAGATTCATGGTACTCCGCGTCGACGCTGAACGTCCAATGAAATCAACTGCTGAGGCCTGCTCAGCCCACTTAGAGGAAATCAACTTCCTAGTTAAGGCCTTCTTACCGGTAGCCAGAAATGGTCTGCGCCTCCCTGTAGCAGTTTGTCCTTTTAGCTACAGCACACAGCGCCGCCTTGCATCCTTTGCATCATGCAATGGTAGGTGCAGGCGGAGCTCGCCTCCTCGACACGCGGTAGCATCAGCGGAAGCAGCCAAGTGCAGAAAGTATTCAAGCCTCGGTTACACGCGTTTGTTCTCCCCCCTTGAGTTCGAGACAATAGGGAGGGGGCTGGGTTGCTTACCAAGAAACTGCTCAGCGATGTCGGGAGAATATTGGTGTTTGGTACAGGAGATAGAAAGGCGGGCGATCATTTACGGCAACGTCTGTCATCAGATATTCAGAGGGTGAATGCCGCTTTGGTAAGAGGAATTCTGGCTAAGTGAACCAGTCCATGTCTGGACCCAATGCCTTGAGTTATGTGCAGGCCGTGCACACGTTCATACACTACAAATGTATATATATATATATATATATATATATATATATACCCGCTAGGACACATTGGCTTAGCTAATCTTTCGTAGTATGTATCCCACATTAGCGAGTTGTTAGCGGTTAAGGCTTTAAAGCGATGATGGAAGTCGCAGTTACATTGCATAAATATGTCCGTTAAGAATGTCCCTGTCAGAACGTGCAAATAGTGCTGTCGAACACTTGTTTTTGTTTGGATACAGTATTTGAACCAAGAGAACTCAGTTATCTGAAATTTTCTATTTAGCTGCTTGTATTGCAGAGTGTTTGCTAATTCAAGTGCAGTCATTTCAAGGAATAGTGGGACGACTCCTGACTGGAAGCTAGGAGCAGCTATTGCTAGACAGTCACTGAAGGAGAACGGAGCCTTGGGAAGGTTCAAGATAGCAATATCTCAATCTGCTGTACTAGCAGATCACGTAAGTGTGAATAACATGGGTTCAACATGTATCTGGATGGAGTACGTCGAACGTTGGGGGAACCCGTGATTTTTTTTGAGAGGGCAGATTTGAGCCATCAGAGAGTAAGCTTAGGGGAAGGGTGCGTTTAGTGGGTATGGGCCTCAGCGGGCTTCATCAGCAGACATCCATCCGTTAAGTCCCACGCTTCCCAAGATGGAAAATGGGGCCCTTCTTATTTCGTAGTCGTGCGGAGCGTTTGCCTCGCGTAAGAGGTCATCGAGTAGAGATTGCGATAGATTGCTAGTACATAACAAACAGGAACGGACTAGCAAAATGTCCTTGGTTCAATCTTACTAATTGCGTTATGGTGTTGGCGTGATGGTCTCCGTTCTTAACTATGATGGAGCTACGGATAAGCCTGTCCCAAACAAAGCTGTACCCTGTTTCGATTGGACGTGCAGTGTTTTTAGCCGCTACATATTTAACGCTCTAAAAGGACAAATAACACTCACACACAATTGACGCTATGCTTAGCATGTGAGAGGGTAAATAAAAAATAAACTGTGTACGCAATGAAAAAAAGCTTAGTATATGCACATATATTCATTTTCCATTGTCTAGGATTAGTTACAGACCAACGACACTTGACTATGATAAAACAGAAACGATTATATTTATTAGTAGTATACTTCAGAGTACTGTAGAAGGTCAACTCATGTCTTGATTACTGTACAGCGTAACAAATTACGGGCCTTTAAATCTCCGCAACATGCTTTAGAACAAAACTATAGCCCGTTTTTGTTACATCCGGATTGGCATCATATTTCCATTGTGTCCCACACAACACTTGCCTTCATAGTACAACAACAAAATTGGCAATCTTTCATTGCAACCTTGTTTTCTGCTCGGCAATGTATGACATGTGTCGGAATTTCGATTTGTAATAATATCATGCTAAGTCTGTGCGAAGAGTAAGACGCCAGTAGAATGATAACGCAAATCAACAGCGCTTTGCAGGAACCGTGAACAGATTGTCAACAGGAACTACATTGACACAACTAAGGGGCATTTAAACAACTGATAGCTTGGCCGTGTTTTCTTTTACCAGCTTATAGTAGCACAGTCGGCACTGACTAAGCAACGCTAAAAAAAGAAAACATTCTATTAACTTGTGTTTATCGACGACACGAGTACGCTACTTCTTACTAGTATTACGAAAAAAGAAATATAAGCAGTGACGCATCTGCTGTTATATCACACGTCAACAATAACAGCCGTTAATGACAACCTGCCTGGCAGGCCAAACCTGAGACACATTAACTTGCTTTAATCTTTCACTTAATCACGTATCGCTAATGTTCTAAAGTCCTGTATCACAAATAAGGCTCCCAACCAAATACATTCGACCAAGTTTGTCTAAAGAAATAGCGTTCGTTAAATAGCAATTCAACTTGGCTTTTAATCGAGAAGAGTTTCTTCGAAGGCTCACCCCTCGATGGACGAAAACGCCGTTCAGGCGGAAACCAATACCAGTCTGGCTCACGTTGCCCTGAAAGACAACACATTCAAGTGTATATCGCGGTAAACAGGCAAATTCAGCCCCCAATAGTGTGCATCAAAATCGGCGCAGGATTGCACTTTAATATGTTCTTACTATAATATATAAAATATTCTGTTTAGTATAAACTAATAGGAAATAACATTTGTTAATAATACCCCTCAAAAAAAAACACCACTAGTCCTGTTTTGGCCGTATGAATACCCCGAAAGAACTTATTACATTTTTTATTAACAGATTTAAGCACACTTTGCTGGTGACCTAAGGGGTGCATATGATAGCTATCGTTTGCAATCACATCGGAAGCATATTTCGTCTAAGGACGTCCATGATACGCATACGTACCGGCTGAACTCCGGACGCGTGATTGTCCTGTCTCCTCTCGTTGCGCCAATCAATCAACGGATCGTGTACCATGTGCTTAGCACACCCATCAAAGCATCCTGCTGCGCACGAAGATTTTCAGCGTTACCTAAACACGGGAGGATCCAGTTGGCTTCGACACTGCGGCTCAGCTTTCATACGATAGCACTTTTCCTAAGCGGTA
>QVRM01001407.1:0-36810 GCA_003439945.1 Dermanyssus gallinae
GAAGCTCAAGAGAAGCAGGGACGCAAGAAGCAGCCCTTTTTGCACATTCAACTGTCACGCAAAGACCTACGAGTTGGAGAGGCGCCCTGAAGTACAATGCAATGCCCTCGTGCAGCTCTTGAAAATGTGCTGAATCACTTAGTAGTGCGACTACAACACATTATCATCAATCCAACAAACCCATCATCGAAATCACCAACAACAACAACAGTAACAACTGATGAAGACAACAAAGCAGGAACACACAGAACTAAGGAACGGAGAAGGAAGAGTTCCCCGCATCACGCAGCAAGGATTGCCCGCCAAAATTGCCGCCGAGGCGCTGCGTGCGCTTGACGAGCAAACGCATCAGCTGATTGCCAAGGCATGCTCCCTTTCCCTCCGAAGAAAACCCTCGCCCAAGCGAAGCCGAGCCGAGCGAGGGAGCCAGCGAGTGAGATGTGTAGTTGGACGTGTTCCAGACCTATTGCCTTCTTTAGCCTGTGTGCATCATCATGATGTGCTCCCGAAACCTTCCGCGCAACAAAAACAACAACGAAAAACACCAACGAAAGTATTTCCTTTCGTCTCTTGAGGGTGGGTTTCTTGTGTTTTGCTTCTGATAATGGCTATATTCATTTGTTTTCGTTTGTCTTTCTGTCTGTTGTTGCTATGATGCGCTAAGCGAGCAACAAAAGGTTACCATGCAAAGTGTCGTTATTGTTGTTTCTTGTCGTATGAAGTCAGATTGCCAACAACAACAACAACAACGACAAGTGAACTCTCTCAGCTTCAACCAACGACAGACGATAAGGACCACAACAACAACGCACCGCGATAGACACAAGCAGACTGACAGAGAGAGGTACCTAGCGCGTTTGTACAACTGCAGGCAGAAGAGACTGGAGCCTTGGACTTGGAGAGCTGGTGAAGGCAATTCCGTGGACGGTAAATGTTGGCAGAGAAAGCAAGTTACCCCCCCCCCCAAAAAAAAAACGTTTGCTTTCTTCCTTAAAAATCTTTAAAATTGGCAGATTACCTCTTGTTAGCAGTCGCGTTTGTCTAGTCAATTTGCAGATTTGCCTTGGACACTTGTTCCAGCCAGCGGTTAACGGAGGTTTTTCGCTGCGACGATCTCATATTGCTGGTTACTCAGCGATGGAGCCGCGTGTCATCGCCTATATTGTACGTTGCGTGTAGGTGGGTTAGACAATGATCGCAGGGGTCGAGCAAAGAGGCAAATCCTTTAAATGGTCGAATCGGCGAAAAACGTTTAACAACGGAAATGAGACGTTCAATAGATGGGTCAGCAGTCAGTCAGTCAATCAATTAATAACATGCCAATCGTCCAGATAGGCACCATAACAAACGACACTGTCGTCTAACCGCCACCTCAGGGCCGCCTGCAAGGGTTGCAATAAGTTGAATGGACGAGGATCATACATATGTATATGACTATAAGGAGGATAGTATACTGCTGTCATCACGAGAATGTCATGATCACGATTAAGGTTGTCATGAAACAACAGCAAACAATACGAAGAAGAAGAAAAATAATAATGACAACACCTCCACCATGATGACGCGCTGTTGTACAGCCCAGCAGCCCGCAACCAAAATGTGGGTCGATCAACCACATTAAGTATGATGGCGACACCTGAAATTGGCCTTTCTGTTGTTGTTGTTGTTGTTGTTGCTGCTGCTGCTACGGAACGAAACAAGAAACCGTTGCGTAACGGTCTGCTCGCTGCTAAGCATAGCTTCGCTGCCAACTACAATTAGATGAGGTTGCAGACATAGACATAGACGATAGCAACAACAACAGCGAGAGCATAAAAGCGCACAATTTTATATTGCAGATGTCCCGGTTAGGTAAGCAGAGTGGATTTTGTTTCCAATACTCGGTTTTTCGTTTGGGTGGGTTTGACACTCCCCCTTCCTCACGCATCTGGCGAGCGCGCTCACAATGCACTAAACCTATATTCACTAGACCTCCAAAGTGACCTAACATAGGCGGGGTTATATAAATGAATACAGCAGTTTACTAGACGGAACTGACTCTACGACCTACCGGGTGTGCCCATTAAGCTTGTTTGTTTTGGCTCGTGGGTCTATTTTTCGGCCTCCAAAACCTCCCCTTCCCCACGACTCCAGGGAAATGCAAAAACAAGGCAACAATAAAAAGAAAAACACGCATGATAATGATTCCTTAAGCGCGCGGAAGGCACGGGACAGAGTCGTGCGTTGATGCTGTTGCTGGGGTTGTGCTATTTGTCGTTGTTGTTGTTGTTGTTGCTGATGATTTTGGTGTAGTCGTTATTGTTGCATTGGACGTTGCCTATTGTTTCTGCTGTACTTGTTGTTGTTGTTGTTGTTGGCAGTGGATATGTTTGCTATTGTTTCTGCTGTACTTATTGTTCTTGTTGTTGCTATTGTTGTCTTGTTATTGCTGGCTGTTGCTACTGGTGCTATCGTTGTTGTTATTGGTGTTGCTGATGCTGCTGCTGATGCTGTTGTGTTGTTATTGTTGTTCTATTCCATGCCTTTTCGATTCCCCTCTTAGTCTCTTGTCTGTCTGTATTGTCGATCGAATAGAATGCTGGTTAATAGAGGCTTAGGTTGGCCAGCGGGGGATCTAGTTGAGCTCATCGTTCTGTCGAGGGGCAGCCGCTGCCGCCGCCGCTGCTGCTTCCCCGTGACGAAATCACTCCGCCGCCCTCTGCCGCGGCTAATGTTGGTGGTCGTGGTGGTTGGTACAAACAGCAACAACAACAACAACAACAGCCAACGAAAACTGCTGGTGAGGAGCAGAAAGCAGCTGATTGTCGTCTTCGAGTCGTAGTTGAAGAAAGCCTCTAGCTGATGCAGTTGTAGTTGTTGTGGTTGTTGCTATTGTTGCTATTGTTGTTGTTGTTGTAGTTGACGATGTCATAGTCATAGTCGCGGTGGTTGGACGTAGTTGAGGCGGACCAGCAATGGTCAGTAAAGCTCAGTAGCAGTAGTTGCTGTTGTTGTTGTTGTTGTAGTAGTAGTCGTAGTACGAGGAACATGGAGAAGGCGGACGAGCTGAGGTGGTGGTGAGCTGCGCAACAACAACCACACCAACAACAACAATCACACCTCAACAGTGTAGTGATGATTAATAATGCAAGCAATGACAAACAGTCCTAACGCCAACAACAACAACAACAGCAGCAGCAAGAATAACAACAACAACGACGACAGCATAAAGGACAACAACAACAATAGCAGCATAAAGAAGAATCATAGAGAAGCTGTCACGATATAGCTGCAAATGCGAGATGCGATCATTATTCGATGAGCATCCGAAGCACATCAACGCAACAACAACAACGACGACGAGAGAGCCAAGACTAAGAGTAAATCACAGCAACAACAACAACAACAACACCTGATAGAACAGCTTGATCAGTTGTATAACGACATATAAGAACAACAACAACAGCATCATCATCATCATGTCGTTGACTTCATCATGAATCAGTCAAAATAGCAGAGTCAGCGCCTACTGAAGACCAGCGCCGCCTGTGGTGGTAGATAGTTTGCTGCTTTTTTTGTTCGTTATGTTATTGCTGTAGGTGTTGTTGTTGTTGCTGTTGTTCTTGTTGTTGGTGTGTTATTGTTCCCGTTGGCACAAATTGCGATTCAATCAGTGTAAGTTGCAAGCAATGCATTGTTATCGTGCTTGCTTTGCTAGGACGAAGAAAGAAGTACGCAGAGACGAAAAGATGACTACGCCATCAGCATACTTGTCGTGGTTGTTGTTGTTGTTGTTAATAATATTGTCGTTGTTGTAGTAGTTTATTTTCTTGGTGTTGTTAATAGTATTGTTGTTGTAGTAGTTTATTTTTTTGGTGTTGTTAATATTGTTGTTGCTGTTGATTAGTGCCCCCCCCCCTCTCTCTCTCTCTCTGACTCTCCCTTTCTCTTGTTCATCTTCCTAAGCAACAACAGCAGCAACAATGACAGCATCATTATCATTGTCGTGAATACATCAATTGCTGATTGAAAAATTTTGCGATGGTATTCCACAAGCAGTGGCAGCAACAACATCAACAACAGAAACAGAAACACCAGAGAAAGCAGCAACAGTAATGAGAATAATTCGTCAACATCACTACAGTTACGATAGATACAACGCAGTTTTGTCGTTTTGTTCTATATATACACTCATGACCATCGTCGTCATTGCCAGCATCGTCTAATTATGTGTTGTCCTGCGCTGTTGTTGTTGTTGTTGTTGACATTGTACTGGTGATGTAGATGAATATTGCGTTGGTTGATGTTGTTGCTACCGCTGTAGTACAGTATGGTATTTTTGTTGTGCGGCTTCAATAGCAAATATGATTTCGCATCTATATTTGCTAGCCTAAAGGAGGACAAGTTGCATCACCTAGTCAGTGAATATTGGTGAATGAAGTGGCGTTTCGCTCGCGTAGGCCACCAAGAGGATCAGCAGCAATAAATCGTGCAAAAGTACAAACAATCATCTATCTCTTTACACATATGCGTAATGACCGTTTGCCATCTTGTCTGTGCCCCCGTTGTTGGTGTTGTTGTAAAATTCTGCTGTCTATGTGCATCCGTAATGTGTTGCGCATATATATATATATATATATATATATATATATATATATATATATATATATATATATATATATATATATATATATATATATATATAGGTATATAATTCATTCGAGAGAGCAAGTTCAATCAAAGTGTGTTTGTGGTTTTGTGAACGTCTTTCTTTCCGTGTTAGGCCATGTGGATATCTATCTGTCTGTGTGTGTGTTGGTGTCTTTGATTGTGTGCGTATGGGTGTATCTCTCTGTGTCGAGTGCGAGTGTCGATTATTTACATCATAAGTAGAAGCGGTAGAACGTAGTTGATAGTAGACAAGGCATCGTTTCTTGGTGCAGATATGATATCTCCAGCCAGCCCTAGAAGCTAGAACAAGCTGTTGCTAGCTAACAACTGTGTGCACTAACTATACATATATAACTAAATAGCGAACTAGAGCGTGTTGGGACTCAATTAATTTGTCTGTTGGCTATCGCGCGGCATTCAAATACTACTAGTAGTAGTCAGGTATTTACAAACGCGAGTCGACCCATAGATAGATAGATAGATGGATGTATACGCGTAGCATAATCTTCATCATCATCTTGCCAGCGTCATCATCATCATCATGATCATAATCATTGTGTTCATCATAACAGCTATAATATGATCTAGTGTGAGCGTTTGTTAATGTAGCTGTTGTTGTTGTTGTCGTTGTTCTAATTGCGCCACTACAGGAGGAGAACCAGATGCAGCAGCAGCAACAACAACAACAACAACAAGAATAACAACACAAAACACGTAATAACGGAAGCAACAACAACAACAACGACAGAATCGTGTGGAGGTGGTCGCAATGATGGCCATGATGGGCCGTTGGTGAACTAGTGGATACCACCGTTGTCTTCCTATTCGTCAACAACACAACACAACAATTGTGGATGGTTCTCACTATTGTCGTCATCGTGAAGGGAGCTACTGTTGCTAGTGCTGGTGTTGTCGTTGTCGTCGTCGTTGTTGTTGTTCCTGGTGGTGGTGGTGGTAGTGGTGTTTTTGGTATTGTTGTTGCTGTGAACATTGTTACCACCTTCCTCATGAGCAGCATCAACGCCGTCATTGTTACACAGCGACACATTCGCACAGCTGAGAGCGTTTGCCTGCGGCGTTGTCGCGACCTCCGGACGGACGCGACCCTTCCTGCGTGTCAGAGGCAGGTACATATTTGGCGGGCGCTCTCTGTGTGCTGTGACGACGAGTAACAAACACCTATTCGTGAGCCTCGGGTTCCTGCGATCGCGAACAGCAACAATAACAACAGCAACAACAACAACAACAGCAACAACAACAGCAACATCAACAACAACAGCAACATCAACAACAACAATATCCACAACAACAACAACGACGACGACAACGGCGACATCAACACCATTGTCACCATCATGTCGGCGCTTGGAAATCGTTCATTAATGTCGCCAACTTCTGCATCTGCGGCTGCCGCTGCAGCGGTAGCAAATGCGACGGCTTCAGGCGCTGGTGTTGCTGTCGGGGGTGGTGGGGGTGGTGGTGGTGGTGGAACTTCGACAAACTACGGTGTAAGTAGTTCAACTAGTTCTGCTCCTATCGGCGCCTCGGAACAGGTCATCTCGCCCACCCTGGTCGAGAGATGCGATCGACGGTACGTATCATGTCTGGCTGTCTATCTGTCTGTCTATCTCTCTTAAGCTAGTCGTCAAGTCGTAGTTGTTTAACTAGCAACAACACGGCGGCTCCGTTGGCAGTTAGTTAACTAAATCGGCAGTTAATTAACTGGTTCGGTAGTGCTGATGAGCGTAATAACGTGCGTAATCAGTGATCAGTGAGAAGGGGTCAGGATAAAGTTTAGAGTTGCCTGTTATCGATGCTTAGTTCAATTGTCTATAATTTAACGAGTAAGCTGCTGGTCAACGCAGCTGTCAACGCTTAGTTCAGTTGACGACAGTTACTATAGACTCGTTCACAGTAATGGATCGTCGCCTTCATCATCATCATTATGCTTAATTAATTAGCTGCTACGAAGAAGCAGTTCACAGCCAGCGTGCGGAAGTTGGTGTGCGCCTACGAACTAACTAGTTAGTTCGCTGTTTGGTCATCACATCGTTTCGTCGCGAGTTGATTCTGCTCTGGCTGAGTTAGTTTTTCCGAGTTGCGTTTTCTGGATGTGGTTCATATCAACACATCGGTGCTGTTAGCTTTTTTTTTTTTACTATTTAGTTTCTGATGTTGTCTTAATATGTGCGTGTAGTCGGATTGTCGGTGGCTTTACACATACATACACGTATGCAGTCCAAGTAACAGGTAAATGAGTCAGCGCGACGAGTCAGGTGAGTGAGGAGGACGGACTGCTTTTGTCGTTCGAATCTGAGGCGAGGGTGTAGAACAATATGATGGACATGAGTAGCAAATCGGCTTCGATCCGATCCAATGAGCGTTGTTTTTTTTTGTCTGTCTCGTTTCTAAGTTGTAGATGGATGTCTTTGTTCGTTGATGTGTTGAGTGTATCTAGTTTCTTTAATCATATATGGTTAGAAGAATTGTTCGACATTTGCCATTCGCCGGAACGCGCTGCAAATGGCCAACCACCGCCAATGAAGATTGCTGTTGTTGCTATAGCTGCTGCTGCTTGCTGCTGTTGCTGTTGGAGAAAATACGGCGACTAAAGCGTCGTCAACGTTGTGAGTGCGGACCAACGGACGCAAAGGGACGCACGCTCTTGCTACTGCGCATTAGCTACACAGCAGTGGCGGAGCGCTAACGTCGAGCGGGACAACGGGCGAGCCAGCCGCCAGCCATTCGATAGAACCAATCACAAAACAACAAATGCACGCATACATACAACAGCACCAGCAACAACAACGGCAACAGCAGCAACAACAACAGCAGCAGCATCAACAACAACAGCAACCACAACATGACATAACGAACGAAAGCCTGCGAGGGCCAATTAATAACGAAATCCCCCCACCGTGCAGCCAAGCCGCCTTCCAACCTACCTCTGAAGTCACTAGGTGGATCTGTCTGGTTGTGTGTCCATGTTTATATAGGTCGCCTTGCTCACACGCGTATAGGACAGATTGGTAAAAAAAAAGCTAACGCTAACTCGTAACAATACAATCAATAGCAGCCACACCATTAATAGCAAAACGTGGGGCATATTTTCCATGCCATCATCGTCATTGTCACTCGTATGCTCTTTTGCTGTATCATCATATTTATTTCACTCTTATTGAGTATGCATGTTATAACATTGACACTTACACGGTTGTCAGCTGCCTTCGGTTGTTGAGATAACTCGATGGAAGTTAAAGACGCTGCGCACTGTACCATGCTCCTTATGTGTGTGGTGCTCCGGAGTTGTTTATGATCTCCGAGACAGTCGTGCCGCTGTTATAACACAGAAACACGGCTCTAACCGCATAAACCGAACCACATACGAAACGAGACTCTAACCGAGAATCTATAATATAAACAATAATTGCTCAATCATTTAGTTCAAAGTAACTGTTACAACTGTTGGGAGCTAGGCTACAGCGTTATGTTGTCATCTACGGTTGGGTTTTCTGTTTCTGTTGTTGTTGTTGTTGTTTGTAATTGTCACTCCTCCCCGACTTATCGCCAGTGGTGTTTTGTCTTTCTGTTTATTCATTTGTATGTTGCTGCTTTTCTTACTTATTTATTTGTTTTTGATTTCTGTATATTTGTTCTCATCACTGCTGCTGTATTAATCCAGAATATTTTAATGATTTAACTAAAACTGGTGAACAGTTCGGTTATAGTAAAGACGGCTGCTGCTGCTACCAGTTAACGAGTACGATATTATCTTATTCGTCTTGTATGCTCTCCCGATAGTACACAATGCCCTTGTCTGGCCGACACTTCGGCAGCTGTTTGACAAACGACTGAGGCGGCGTTGCATTATACAATCCGTCTCATACTCGTGCATGCAGCAGAGGCAACGACGTGCATAGATGACATAGATTTCGCTGCAAGGCTCCAAAATGTGCAGCAGCAACAAAAACAACAACAGAAACGACAGCGGCAGCTATACCAATAGTAACAGCGACTTTTTCAATATAACGCCTATATATATATATATATAATACAAGTAATATCGCCAGTGCACACGTTCTCGGGAGACAATTGTAGCTCAATTTGTATTCCATAATAAATTATATATATATATATATATATATATATATATATATATATATATATATATAAAGCATGAAGGCGCGTATGCGTATGATGCACGTATTGCAGCGACATCAATGTGCATACATACAACCAAAAAAAAAATATATATATATAGGTTTTCTTTCTCGAACATCGACAGAGACTTGCTCCTCGCCCGCTTCTTCTTTCTTGTTGGGTCTCTACGCCTTCTCGTCTCGATTGACGATACGTATGTTAGGTGGCACATCGTTGTCCGTTTCGTTGTCTGGACGTATCGTTATGTCTGAGGTTGATCACGGCCGGTAATGCCATCGGCGGTTGTCGTGCCGTCGACAACAGCAGCGGTGACAACGGGCGGCACGATATGGCGGACAATAAGAACGAAATAACATAAACAATGAGGCGATTTCATTTGTAGTAATCGTTATCGTTACTATTGTTGTTGTTATTGTTATTGTACAACAACGTTCGACGATTTCAATCATGCGGCTGTGAGCTTGAGCTGACGCTTCTGCAGAATAATCCTCGATTTGGCCCTGTTTGTTATTTTCGTGGCCTTCGAATTGTTAAAGTCGCTGCCAGTTATATATCTGTCTTGCCCTCCTGAGAAGAGCTAGTTTATAAGTAATCTTGCTCAAGCACTTAGGTGCCGCAGTCTAGGCAAACCTGGCAGTGCCGCTAACTGCGCGCGTGGCAAGCCAGTCTTAAATCCTATTTATATTTTCATTAGGCTGCCGAAAAATGCCGGGGCAAACAGGACCCTCCTGGATCAAGTGCCATCGCAAAGAACGGAGCAGAAGATGGAGTACCCTCTTTTAAGTAAAGGGCAACATTTCTGGTGTACACCCGTCCATCTCAGGAGTTACTAATCTAATATGGCTCTCTAGAACGTCTTGAGAGGGATTGCAAGCCTCAGGCCAAATGTTGCCAATGTAGCGACGAGCCTTAGGCCACGTGAGGTTCGTGTCCAGTTCTATTGAGCCATATAGATATGTTGAATCGGGTCTCTCGCAACTTGAATAACCGAAACAGCCTAGTTAGAAAGCCTGACGTCCCAACCTTACTGTTTTGCGTGCGATCTGGCGATCACCCACAGTTGTTCCAGTGATAAATCCTGCGGAAAAAGACGAAATTTGTGTTGCCATCAATGGATATCGTCGCAGATATTGTATAAGGTTTGCTAGATAAAATCGTTCATTGTATTGTAGAAGAGATTCAAACAGCGTTCATTGGTGAAGTTGAAAATTTGCTTCTTTTTCTGATTTTGGATTTATCGGAAGAGGGATGCATAATGAGTCGAGTAATGACGCTGAAATTACTCCTCTCGCAAATACCTTGTGACAACACCTTTTGAAGCCTTCGTACGCGATGCATTTTTCGCTCTCTCACATAACCAAATTGCGGAAACGAGCCAACGCGACAATCTTCGTGAAGACTCGTGACCGGCTTGCACAGCAGCAACCAACACACCATTTTTAAGACAAGCACAACGCATCCAGACAAGAGGTCGCTGCCTCGATTCTTTCAATGGAACCGTGAGGGCAGTTGACGAAGTTTTTCACGTTTTCCTTTATCCAAGGGCTATGACGTGTTGGTCCTTACTGAGACATAGGCCACAGAGCCCACGGTCATTTCTAGTTGGCACATAAATGTAACTGTACAAACAGAAGACCGGGTAGAGCAAGTGGGAGAGTTGCTGCATAATAGCAAGTTCCCTGGCGCAATAACCTGCTACCAAGAAGATAACGGCGCCATGAATGTAAGTGCAATACATGTTAGACCTTCAAAAGCAATAACAACACTGCTGGAAAAAATACTGCGCTTCTTTATGATGGACTGATATGATGGACTTACAGAAAGTGAGAGCACTGTGTGGTGACTTCGACTGTCCAAGATGTTTACGATGTCATCAATCAACACATTGGCGTCTTGCTACTTGTGGGTTATATCCATAGTTGAAGACTCGGCGTTTATCGCGCCTCTGGACAATATACAATAAACATATTTGCATTAAATGCACACCTATGTAATTCAAGATACAAGGGGGTACAAGAGAAGACTCTGGTTCTTGTTTGCAAGGTTGGCATCTGCAGGTTGCTGAGGAGATATTAACTTGACTGCAATCTATATATGGCGGGCGGCCCCGTGTCAGTGGCAACCTTAATGTTGCCCGCCTGGACTTGCACATGCAATTCTTGGTCGGTTGGAACGATGGGAAGATGACTGGTTTGTAGTGGGTTGGAACCCCACACTACCAGTCCACATTTGCAGAGGAGTTTCCTGCAGTGGTGCCCACGTGTGCAGACCGCATTTTCCAGTTACTCCTCTACAAAAATAACTGGAGCCTGGTCAAAACGAGTAAACTGAAAGTACGCACCATAGTACGATATGAGTAATGGAGTATGAAGAATGCGCGTCCTGCAAGCATTATATGATTCAAGCATACATTCTAGCAAAAATCTGTTCTAAGATGACGCATATTTTTATTGAATTAAACCGCGACTATAAACGAGTTGACCAAAGCGTCATGTTTTCATTTTACGTACAATAGGTGTAAACTAACCATTAGCTAAAATAAAGCTAAGTATCCTTGGGCGCGGTTGGCAGTGATTCTAGTGGTATTTAGTTAGTATAGTTAGCAGTCGCCGTGGTAATAACAGTGAATGGAGAAGCCATTCTGCCACTTCTGTTGGTGCTGGTGCTGTTGCTGGACACCGCTTTACCATTTATAGCTAGCTACAATAAGGGATGGAATCTGCACTTTCGTCATATTTCGCGTTTCGTCACAAGCGTCAGTATTGCCCTTAATAATAATAATAATAATAATAATAATAATTATTATTATTATTATTATTATTATTATTATTATTATTATTATTATTATTATTATTAGTATTATTATTATTATTATTATTATTATTATTATTATTATTATTATTATTATATTATTATTATTATTATTATTATTATTATTATTATTATTATTATTATTATGTTTTTATTAGTTTTTAATTCTTACAATGGTATTGAATAAACGTTTTTACCGTGATCAGTTAATTTCGTGTCAGCCCTTGGCGTCTATAGTCGAAGCAACGCTCTCTCTACAAACAACCAATGATATCGTCTGCCTCAGAGCATCGCTTTGCATCGGTATTCTGTAATAACGTCAAAAACTTCGCGGTTGCCGACACTCATAGGACTCCGTACCTTCAAAGCAGTCGGGCATGTAGTGGTAACCCCCTGAGAGCTCGAGATACATTTGTCGCTTTTCTGAATCTGCGATTTGTGCGATCCATCCACACTCGACAGAGCTGTGCCGAAACTATGATAACGCCTCCGTGCATAAGACAGTTACATCCCAGACAAGGTTTTGGCCGTGTAACCGTACTGGTATTGTAACTACATCAGGTCGTAACTCATTGCTTGCACTCCGGCTCGAGTTTGAACGGTATTCCTGCTCTTTTCACTCTTCAATTGAGCTCCGCATGTCTTCTGAGCCTGCCGACACATTTTAGGCAGCTCCAAGTGTGTGGTCCGTCTAGCAAGTCATCCAGCCCACGACACGACGTTTACCCTAATAGCCAACACCCGCATAAGGAGTTAGGATTTAGCATGGTGCTAGGCTAGCCGGAGGGCAGGGCTTGACGGTATCTCCCGCTAAAGGGATGCTGAGCCGCTCGAAGAATGGGCACGTTCCTTTATTGGCATAAGGCCATCCATGGTATCTCTTCTGGATTTGGAATTTTTAAACGTCGAGCGTATATTGGTTAACGAGTTCTTTCAAATGTTTCTTTTTCTTGTTCCCTTTTCCCCATAATTTACGAAATAATGTATTTTTATTTTTTACTGTTATGCTAGTCATGGTAATAGTAACAGCCGGCAAGGTCTGGCCATCTGCGATCATTGGCAAGAGCTGCAGCGGAGCCCTGATATATATATATATAGCCATGCGACTGCTTAAGTCGTTACTGGTGAGTTTTTAGTGTACTAACTATTATTTGTTCGTTTACTACTACGTTTATTGCTGCTGCTATTGTATTTATACTACCTGGCAAAAGTAAATAAATGTTAGAATTGAAATTTATTGCTGCTGCTGCTGCTAGTGGCACAGACTAAGCTTGTGACGCCCATAAAATGAATTGTTCTTGGCTGTGAGCTAACTTGTGGAGTTGATTCGATTGACTCTAGTTTGCCTACGGTAGCGACTTCCGCTTTTTCTATCGATAACTTTTTATCGTGACTTTGCCTGTGGTTTACCTTCAATTAGTGACAACATACACATACATAGAATGATATAGGACTATAGACAATGTACACTTGCAGTGCAAGCAGTACTCATTAATAGATGGCAAATGCACTTATTTGGCTGTGGTACGGATTTCAGGGACAGCGAACGCTCTGGCGGCATCTCGTATGTGGACAGCGTCGTGGGTATGATTTCCGATGTCGTGCCATCTGCCGGTGGGGTTGGTGCACCCCTCGGCTCGGGGTCCGGTCACTGCCGCAAGCCCCACTACCGTACTCATGAACTCGTCAGCTGGGTGAAAATGATAAATACTGATGGTAAATTCCAATACGCTTATATATATATATATATATTTTTTTTTTGCGTTTAATACATATCTAGAGCTATGTCTTGTGCGTTCAATTGCAATTATTTGGATGTATTCTTCATGGACGTTTCTTGGAATTCACTATGGTATTAATTTTGGTTTGAATGCGCCTACTTTACTTTTAGGTTACACATTTTGTTTCTATCCGTGTTTAGAGATTTCCTTCCACGGTGATTGACTGACCTGACCGTCTTGTTGCAGTGCTGGAGGAGACGGGATGTCTCGTCATCGGTATGGGCTATGGCGACGGAATTCAGCTGTTCGCTGTTGGGGTAGGTGTTTATTATATCGTACTTCTACGACGTTATGTTGAGCACTATTATTTTCTATACCTACACCAATCGTTCTAAATATTCTCATTGTACACCTCTAAGGAAACAACATCGCTTTATAGATCTCAAAGATATAGCGGCGAAAAAAACTGCGATGGTGTACTGTGTTTGTATTTGTTGAACAATTTGCAGTCGAATGGAGAGGCACGTACTATCTTGTCAAGGCGCAACTCGAGTCCCGTAAAAGATTTCTGCCTGCTTCCATCACCTGTGAAGTACTCAACGGGGAGCAACAAATGTAAGTATTGCCGTTTATATATATATATATACATATGTGGTTTGACGCACAGCCGTACAGACGAAAAGCGCTGTATTCATAGAGCAAACATTAAAGGGTTACGAGGATGCAGAGCAATTGCTTTTAGCACATATTTGTGCCGTACGTGCAATGTGATACTATAAATATATATATATATATATATATATATATATATATGGGCAAATTTTTGACTGAAGACAATAATTTTACTTGTTTGAAAGAGACTCAGGCTTATGCGTTGTTGTTGTGTTCTGTAGGTACCAGTGACGCGTTTCCTGTAGAGCGACCTTTGACGGCTCTCTGCGAGCTGAACACAGTGACGGTGCTGTCGCTGCATGCCGGAACGCACCGGGCATCCTTAAAACATAACGCCCAGAGGGTAGTAGCCTCTCGCCATGCTCTAGTAGCATCGTGTCAGACGCAGATCGCAGTCTTCGCGGCACATGATTTTAGGTAAGTAGGACGGGTCTACCAACGCGTATACGCGTACGGGTCTTAAATAGGCTTGTATGAAATCCATTCATCGTAATCAACTGAGTGATGAATATATATATATATATATATATATATTTGCAAGTTTGTTGCCTCATGTGGTGTTCGGCGTTCTAACAAACGCGCCAATTGCTGCTTTGAAGTTCTTGTGTAAATCATTAACCACTGTAATACCATTGTGTGTAAAGTGCCTATACAAAGCACTCCTTGGGTTTTGTCGAGAGTAATTATCTGCTTTGTTGTTTGAATCATCTTTTTTCAACCATTTTTATTTACCGACAACTTAAGCGTTGTGAAATGCAGTTCCGTGAATAAACCACGTTTGAAATTGAAAAAATGAAATTGAAATATATATAGGTGCAAACATGGGTTGCTATAATCACTAGAACTGCTTGTAATTTTACTTTATCAGGTTTGCGGTTGCGGCGGTTATGCAGAATTAATATTTTGTATAATTCTTTCGCATAGTTTATTTTTTAGAGATGGAAATGCATGATTTATCCGATAGCCAACTTCAACTGCTACCAACGAGTACATTAAGACAGATCCCAAGTCAAATTTATTATGGCTTTAATTGCGTGCGTCGACCCTTTTTTATTTCGCGAAACGTTGTCTGGCTTGTTTACTCAGATCCAACGATATAATGCAGACGAGAACTCAGTGTTCGGGTTTATGCGTTGTTTCAGCGAACTGTTCGTGTTGCCTACTGGAGGGCAGGTTCCAGTCGCTATTGGAAACCGGTGGCTAGCGTACGCCGAGAAAACGGTTTGTACCAGTTTTGATTGGGTCCTATGTTCAAGCGTTATGCTGTTATCGATAGTGGGGCCTTTGTAGCATAATGAGTGTGGATTGATGCCAACAGATTTTTGTCTGTGAACGACTGATTCAATGTTTCTTGGGGTACCTGGCTTTATTAGGGATCTTATTGATGCGTTTTTACATACCGTGTCTGCGGCTGTTCTTATACACATTCATACCTGGTGCCTCTTTCAAGTCGACTCTCGAGTCAATATTAACTCTAGAGAAACGATGCCACCACTGAGTACACATGCAAAGATGAAAATTTATTGCACTTTATGAATTACACATATATAGTTGTTGTTGTTACAATGGTGTTCACATTTTCAGCTATCACCGTCGCAAGCTACTCCCGGTGGCTTTCTAAGTGAAGATGCGGCGTCGGTGACCGTCACAGTGATACAGGCTGCAAAGAGCATCAGAACCGGCCTCACCAGGTAAGGCGTGGCAAATAACAAAAGTATAAAGCAACGTTTATATGCAATCGACAGGTGTGGATACCCTCGCTGTCTGAACCGAATATCTGGAATATTCGCGACTGCTGACACCGGTAAATTTGAAACCGGCCATTGTGAACAGAGCGTCGACTTTGATTTTTAAGGGCCACTGCCGGCTCTAAAAGCCTTTAGTTCGGGGTCTTTGCAGTGCCAAGGATCGTTATTGTTTAGGCTATAAAATTCTAGTGTTATATTTGAGCACTTTTTTTATTTTTGTGCGAACCATACTAATGGTGCTACTACTGTTGTTATTTTAACAACTCTATGTTATTACAATACAATAATGAGAAGGGGCTGCTGCGCACTTGTTTATTGAGTCTATCTGTGCTCCCCGTTTGTTCTATTTTTGTTTAAATTTTGAAACTGGAAACCATAAAAACCAATTTACGTATGACCGGTTCAGGGCTTGAGCTTACGACCGCCCGAACGTAAAGCAATTGCTTTGTCAATAAGCTGCCTTGCTCGGTACGAAATGTAGTTGCCAAGATATCGTCGTCAGCCTGTTGATGGGAAGCCGCTTTGATGAGGAAGGAGTTTCAAATATTTCATATTTTCTAAATACATAGATATTATTCAATAATATCTATGTATTTAGATAATGCATATTTTTCATATATATATATATATATATATATATATATATATATATAAGGACGGTGTGAGGTACAATAAGTTGATCTGAGGATGCTCAGATGCTTCATGTGTCTAGCTGATTGGCGGAGTGCAGAACCGTCACATGGAGCTAAGTTGTCCGTTACTTGTGTACCCATACCTCTCTACTGGAACGTTGCCTGAGCGTACTGCTAATGTTTTGTTACAGGCTGGGTGAGACCGTCACAGGAAGCTGCTCACCACCACGTCGGGGCCCGGCCAACTTCAGTCAGGGAGTCGTGAGCGTCGTCGATGTCGCAGCCACCGATACGGAACGAAGGCTATTGCACTTCCAGGTACTTCCATAATGTCTATGAAATGGTAGACATGCAGATACTTGAGCATGAATATGGAATACTTCGCATCAGCCGTCAAAATGAACAATAAGCGAGCTTTCTCACGGTGTCAGATAGCATACCTTTTTTTAATTGCGTTTTATTTACAGTATCTTATGTGTATAGTCGTGTAGTTCGTAAGGCTAAAAGCCCGTGTACGCAGCACTGGAACATCCAATACATATGATTCATTTTTCTTTTCATCTTCTTAGCACCGTGCTACCTACATATTTTATTTAAGTTTTAAACAATAATAGTAGTTGAAAAATAATTATTATAATAGTAGTAATAAAAATAGCCAGTAAATAATATTTTGCCTGAGTGTTCAGGGATCTGGTCGAAATATATAATATTAGTGGTCGCTTGAAGTTGTATTTCATGGTCTTCGTGGATAATCAGATATGGCCCCTTCTCGCCTCGGCCATGGACAGTACGCTTAAAGGCCGCCAAGTGACGCAGATAGCATACCTGCAATCTTTGTAATCGCAAGAATATTACTTCTTCCGCAGGCCCACCGGGATCCCATTGCAGCGTTGTGCTTCGATGCAGCTGGCAACCTTCTGTTGACAGCCGACATTCAAGGCCGAAAATTCCATGTTTTTCGGTTATTGCCTCATCCAGCTGGTCCATCGCACGCCAAGGTACATGCGTCTTTGTTTTTTCCTAGCTGCATGTTATATGGTTCTACGTCTCATGAGAATATTGCTGGTGGTGTTGCCAACGGAACCGTAGAATGAAGACAGACGAATTTGCGCGGGTTCACACACTCACTAGTCTTATTTATTATATTTCACCACACGCCAGAGAGCGATACGGCAGCGCCGTCTCTCTTCGTATTATTATTGTTGTTGCCTAGCTAGCTCTCACAATGTCCCGGCGGTTAGCGCGAAGCAGTTTCCACCGCCGGAACTCACACAGATCACTGCCGCTACACTAGCGCTAACAATCATTCAACTAACAATATATATATATATGTATATATATATAAATCTGCCTGCAACTGCCAGCTACAACGCTCACCGCCCTAGTGCAGCACTGCTGCCACGCTCCCGCCGCTGTCGCTGCCAGGCCGTCGGACGTGCCGGTCGCCGCCGGACTAAGGCTTGCAGAGTGCGCGTTACGCCGAACGCTCGAAGTAGCAAAAAAGGGCTGAGGAAATGGCGCGCACCCCTTTTATCCGGCCGGCGACCGGCAACATGACAGTGCGCGAACAGCGCAGCGGCGGGTTATGGCTAACAGCGCCATGGCGGGTGGTGGCTAACAGCGCCGTAGCGAGCTGTGGCTAGCAGACAGATCATCGCCATCATGGCGGGCAAATACAAACTTCAATCCGTGGCCATACTATATGCAACAGGTGGTATAGAAGACGCCAATATTTAACATAGCATAACGCTGCATGCTTAATGTACCCAGCAAGGATCAATTAACTAACTGTATAGACCAAATATTTGTGAAGCTCCTACAAGTTAAGCATACTTTACGAGTGGACTTGTTGCAGTCTATTACCTCTAGTACTAGCTGGTGAAGTAAGTGACGGCGATGAGTAAATATTCAGGCTCCACTTCGATCTCATCCATACGATCGCTAGTATAATTGCTGATGTTTCCTTCCACTACGGGTTACGCCTAGCGAAATATCGATGTCGCACTTACATCATCAACTGTTATCCATCCATCAATCGAACTATTTGGCCAGATAGGGTGATAATACTTGTCTTTTGCTGTTCTACTTGCTGTGGTGTTCGTCTGTGAAACGCTCGCTCGCTCGTTGTGGTGTGCAGGTGGAACAGTTGTACGTTCTTGCTCGAGGAGATACGACGGCTGCCGTCTGGGATTTGGCGTTCTCGCTCGACTCACGTTGGGCGGCGGCTGCTACAGCACGTGGCACCGTGCACGTGTTTCCCATTGCGCCATACGGCGGGCGTGCATCCGTCCGTACCCATCTAACGCCTCGAGTCGTCAACAAGCTTAGCCGGTATCATCGGAGCGCTGGTGTCGACCGCGATTCAGACACGCCGCTGGTCGTACATCCCGCGGCGCAAATTCGCCACAGCCTCAATTGTGGTAAGCATGCATACATACATTTTTATAAGTGTCTATGTACTCATACCAGACAAATGACGCAACAAATGGAATGCAAGTTGTGGAAAGCAAAAGTTTCCTCGTTTACGTACGCATTGCTGTTTATTCTCCTACTTTGAATTCAGCACATATATACACGTTTTTACACTGGGCCTAAGTGCGCGAGCCCCCTAAATGCGACTCTTCTACTGTAGGACACCGTTTCGTCTTTACCTCGTAGGCCAACCTAGGGTACTCGTACTGGACCTATTTCGGCTTTTTTCAGCAGATGAATTTAACAGCAGCAAGGAATACTCAACCGATTTAACAATCTAGGAAGCAGAAAGAATCATATATATGTATATAGTGTCCAAACCCAGTTCGGTCAGATTTGAAGGGATCATACCCTCGCTAAAGTAAGCAAACTTTCTGATGGAATGTGGGTTGAAAATGTCATGTCTATGATGTCATGTCCAGGGAAGAACATTTTTCGTGTTTCGTCTGAAAACATCAACGTGGCTATCGGAAGAAGAATAGTCGTACCGAGAATAGTTTTTAAACTTCGAGATTTAGTGATGTCTTAGTTTTTATATTTCATGCTCACAAAGTGTTTGCCATTACACTCATAAAACAAACGCAAGTAGCAAAGGCTCATTTCATGGGTAATGGAGTGACGGTTTCATATGTCAAAACGGTGGCTGGAGTTGTTATATAATTACTGGCTGGCGTAAAGTCTGTATGTGGCAACCACTGACGTTCCGTCACAGTTGACATGAAACTTTATGATGTCACACCGGGCCGGGGATAAACGCCTTACGATAATCATATCACGAATCGAACCGTCATCGATTTTGGTACATTTATAGAAGGTATATATATAGAAAGGATCGTATGCTTACCAAAAATAAGCATATGTTTCTAATGGGGGGTTGGAAGGGTCGTGTCTACCAGTGATAGTCAAATAATATTTTTTTATTAGGAGTTTATATTGATTGATTTATTCGCTTGATAAGTGTGTGTACACATATCACCCGTTTATATCAGGGGCACATAACGCTGCAGCTATTAATTATCTATGTTGCAGTCCCCCGTGTTTTGCCCTTATGTGTTGAGCACCTTCCATCGGGACAGTCTCTGCTTTGTAATCTCTACCTGTGCCTTTTCTGCATCCTTACATAATCGTCGCGCTTCCCTTAATTTTAGATCCCTAGTCTCTCCCAATTGTTCACACTCCCTAACCAGATGATCTATCGTTTCTTCTCTTTTACCGCATATCCGACATATCGTTGTTTCTAATTCCTCGTAGCAATTTTGCTGCACCCTCGTGTCTAACATACCGGCTCTCGCATCCGCTAACAGCCCGCTGCCTCTTGTATTATCATATAACCATGGTACTTCACCCCTTTCCGATTTTATATTCTCGTATACTTCCTTTAAACTAGTTTTCTGCATAAGTGCTGTCCGCCACTTCTCTGTGTATGCTGAATTTACCCTATTTGTAATTTACCCACTGGACATAGCAGTGTCTGCCCATTGTTTACTACTGAGTCCTATTTGTCTTGCCGCAAATTCCACCCTCCTGTCTCATTTTGTTTTTACTCCCATTGCCCTTCTTACCCATTGTATCTTTTAACCTATCGTTCGTTATTCAATGTCCTAATTCTACTACAGTATCTCAGCTTACTTTGCACGTCTCTTTCAATTAATTTGGATATACCGCTTTCCCTTCGAGAAACTCTCTGTTACACTTAAAGTGGCATCCCAATGGGAATCGAATTACTTCTCTTTGAATCCCTTCTAACTTTCTCCATAAACCCGAGCTATGCACTAGAACAGCGTTTCCAAAAGTCAGCCCTGGAACTACATATACGAGGTGTGTTCAAAAAGTATCGCGACTTTTGTGTTTTTTCAAAAATTATTCATTTATTCATGAATATCTATTTTGTCCCCTTCAAAGTAATCCCCATGAGATATTATACACTTGTGCCAACGGTTTTTCCAATCTTCGAAGCACTTCAAAAAACCATTTTTTTTTATCTTGTTCAGCTCCTCCTTCGATGCCGTCTTTATCTCGTCAAGCGTAGCGTAACGTCGTCCTTTCATGGGCCTCTTCAGTTTAGGGAACAAGAGAAAGTCACAGGGGGCCAGATCTGGGGAATACGGTGGCTGCGGCATCATTAGTGTGTTGTTTTTGGCCAAAAACTCGCGCACAAGCAACGATGTGTGAGCAGGGGCGTTATCGTGGTGCAAAAGCCAATTTTTGTTCTTCCACAAATCCGGGCGTTTCTGGCGGATTGCTTCGCGCAAATTGCGCATAACTTGCAGGTAATATTCCTTATTGACCGTTCTACCCTGTTGCAAGAACTCATGATGCACCACGCCCCTGCAATCGAAGAAAACTGTCAGCAAAACTTTCACATTCGACCGAACTTGGCGCGCTTTTTTCGGTCTTGGTTCGTGCGGCAGCATCCATTGAGATGATTGAGCTTTGGTTTCCACGTCATAACCATAAACCCACGATTCGTCACCAGTTATGACCCTCTGGAGCAAATTTGGGTCGTCGCGGACAGAGTCCAACATCTCATTAGCAATGTTCATGCGATGCTGTTTTTGGTCGCAATTGAGCAATTTTGGTACGAATTTCGCGGCGACCCGTCTCATGCCCAAATCATTGATAAAAATCGAATGGCACGAGCCAATCGATATGTTTAGGTCCTCAGCAACTTCTCTAACGGTGATTCGACGATTGGCCAATACCATTTTCTCCACTTCATTAATTTTTTCGTCTGTTGTTGAAGTGCTCGGGCGTCCGGCACGCTCTTCGTCGTTCACATCTTCTCGGCCTTCTGAGAACATTTTGTACCACCGATAAACGTTGCTTCGGTCCAAGGTAGCTTCTCCGTATGCCACAGTCAACATTCGGAATGCATCCGCGCACTTAATTTCGTTTTTCACACAAAATTTGATACAGGTTCTTTGATCCATTTTTTTGAATAGGTAAAAATCGAAGACGATCCAAAACACGTGCAAGCAAAGCAGCTGTCAACAATTAAGTGAACATTCAAAATGGCCGAGCTTGTCGGCATAAGTGAGAGACACGAGTACCAACATACCGCCACAAAAAATCGAAATTCGAATATACGTAACCCGCGAAAATTCAAAAGTCGCGATACTTTTTGAACACACTTCGTATATTGAACCCCCATAGACTCATGCATCTTACCGGATTCCTACCCCTGTCTGCTTTCTTTATTCTTAATATTTATATATATATATATATATATATATATTTTGGAGCGCCATTCATCAACTACACACAGGCCAACAAACGCGCGGTTTAAAGATTTTAAAGAAGCCGAAAATGGAGAGGCAACGAGTTCTGAATTAAAAACCAAAAAGACACTACACATATGTTCTAAAGTGGATGGTTACGGTACCGAGATCAAAACCCAATCATCCCATGGTGCTTCTAAGGAAAGAGAGTTATGGAAGAAATTCAGACAGAGCAGATCCAGCACCAAGGTTCTTTCTACTGTTTTCTCGACTACACAGGAATCGTCTTCTACGAGTATTTACCGTTGAATAAAAAATTCTAAGAGACGCCGGATTTGCCGGCATCAGTGTCAACAGATCGCCGGCCAAATGAATCCATTATTGGAATAATGGAGACAGACGATCGCGCAACTCGCGTTGCTGGAGGACGAGAAAAGCGCGCTGCATCGAGCCCCATCGAGGATGTGCGAGTGAAGGATTGCCGTGTGTCGCGTGAAGATTCCCCCGATTCAAGCGCAGACGTACAGGGCGAAGCAGAACAAGAAGTACAATGTGATAAGGAGGGTGAACTTGATGATGCAGGGTTTATTACCGTGCACCGCCATAAAAGATCGCAGGCCCCAAAGGTGGTTGTGACCAGGCAAGAGGCAGTGATATTTTCTGCCGGCGGCGAAGAGCTACAGAATAATTTCAACAAGGTCTGTGACTATATTGTGGGCCATGTCAAGGGGAAAATCGAAGAACCCCGCTTTACGAAAACTGGAGAGCTTGTCATTGTTGTTGATGCTGAAGAGGATAAGGGCACTGAACACGTAATCTTAACATTTACTGGCAATCACTTCCCATCGGAAATACGCTTGGGCCTAAAGAAGCATGGGGTTGTGTTATACTGCGATCCAATGCAGTGTTTTAGATGCTACAGCATGGATCACTTTGCCGCAGATTGCAAGGTTCCGAAGCCAAAGTGTAGCTCGCTAGAACATCTTAGGAGAGATTGCAAGGCTCAGGCCAAATGTTGCCTATGCAGCGGCGAGCATGAAGCCACGTGGGGTTCGTGCCCCGTACGATTGAGCCGTATAGAAATGTTGAAGCGGGGCTTTCGGAATGTTATTCAGAGGCAACCTGAGGCTCCAACTCTACCACTTTGCGCCCCCGTAGAATACGTTCAACCGTTTGATAACTTTTTGAAGCGCAGCTGGTCATCTGTGGTAAAGAATGGTACGAAGGTGAACAACGACGCAATGAACACTCGAGAAGTTGGACAGTCAAAGTCGAAACCTGTGGAAATAAGCGAAAAAGCGTTGCCTTCAATGGACATAGCTGCAGATCTTGTACAAGGTTTACTAGACAAGGTTGTCCCCTGTATCATCAAAGCGGTTCAAACAGCGGTAACCAGTGTATTTGAAAAGTTGTTTCCCTCTCTGCTCTGTAGGGCAACCGCAGGAAAGATGGGTGGTGACTTGAGCAAAGCCACTGGAGCTACTTTCCTTGAAAAAACCTTGCAACACTCTATTGAAGCCTCCTTGCGCGATGCACTTTGCACGCTATCATGTAACCAAGGTGTGAAGACGAGCAAGCGCGACAGGCCTCCTGGAGGCTCGTGACCGGCTTGCTCAGCAGTAACAAACGCACCAGTACAAAAACAACCGCAACATACTCAAGACAAGAGATCGCTACTTAAATTCTTTCAATGGAACTGTAAAGGCATTAAATCAAGTTACCCACTTCTTCCTTTAGCTGAGCAGTATGACGTGTTGGTCCTTACTGAGACATGGGCCACCAAACCTACAGTCGTTCCAAGTTGGTGTATAGCGGAATGCCTGGGTGAACAAACAGAGGGACCGGGCAGAACAAGTGGGGGAGTTGCAGTGTTGTTTAACAGCAAGCTCGCTGGCGCAAAAACATGCTACAAAGAGGATAACTGCGTAGTCCTAACAGGAACCGCCATTAACGTCATTGCAATATATTCAAGTCCTTCAGAAGCGATTTCAACACTGCTGGAGAAATTAGTACTATGCCTTGACATGGTGGACTTACACAAAGTGACTGTAGTATGCGGTGATCTCAACTGTCGGCTTGACAAACCAAGATGTATAAGAACGGTATCACTACTCAACGCCTTGGCATCTCGCAGCATGTGGGTTATATCTACAGCTGAAGATTCGACATTCGTCGCGCCTCACGGACAATCTACGATTGACATTTTCGCCACAAATGCTAACCCATGTAATGTCAAGTACAGGGGTGTGCAGGAGAAGACTCTGGCGTTCGGTTCAAGGTGGCATTTACCCGTCGCAATGGAAATATCAATTGAACCTCAATCTACAGATCACAAGCGGCCTTGTTTAAGTCGCAATCTGAATCTCAGCCTTTTGACGGTTACCTCGCGAAACATATTCCCAGTGCCAACCGTGATCAACGTGGAATCCTATGCCACCAGCATTTGAAGTGCCATTACTGGTAGCGCTCGGCTAAAGCAACACACGGAAAGCAAGCGAACAAACAGAAAGCACGCTCCATGGTACAATCAGGAGTGCGCTTCTTGCAAACATTATATGATTCAAGCGTACATTTTAGCAAAAATCCACCCGGAGATGACTTATTTTTATACTAGATTAAGTCGTGACTATAAAAAGTTGTAAAAAACGCCATAAAAGAATATGAAGAACGAAAACAGTACAAGCTGCTCCTAGAAGCGCAACAACGACCTCATAAGTGGCTGCAGACAGACAGGCGCGTTACTGCGTGTCCTATCCCACATGATATACTAAATGCTCATTTCCGGCAAATGTTTGCCAGTGCCATTACCGTTCCGAGTTGCGCTCCTGTGATAATGTCAGTGTGGGACGAGCGCGTCACTGACGCCCGTCAAGCCCTGTCGCGGCCTTTTAGCAATTCTGAAGTTATCGACTCAATAATGAAAGCACCGTCCGGGAAGGCCCCGGGGCTCGATTTGGTCACAAATGAGCATCTTAAGCAAGCGATTCACCTTGCGCCTTGTTTTACCAGACTTTTTAACGAGGTGATGAAAACGGTCCAACTAGCCTCGGAATGGAAAACCAGTCTTCTTAGCATTATCCCTAAAGGAAAAGGAGATCCGTTGGCACCGTCGTCTTATTGAGGTATCGCAAAGAAGAGCGCAATCTACAAACTTCTATCGGCTATCCTAGCCCGTCGATAAGAACATTTTCTTGAGATTAACACAAAACTGCCGGAGCAACAACATGGCTTCAGAAGGGGCCGGTCAACAATGACAGCATGTGCTGTACTTCTAAATTCGATACAACGGGCACTTCGAACTAAAGGGGCTTATCTATTTGCAGTATTTGTAGATTTTAAAGCGGCCTTTGATACGGCCGCACGAACAATTATACTTGACAAGCTGGCTTTTTGCGGGATCTCATTGAATTGGAGCTCATTAAAGGCAGTTTACAGGAAGGACAAGTTATTATAGATGACGGAGGCGCTAAACACATGGCGATCTATCAGACCACTGGTGTTGCCCAAGGTGATAATCTTAGCCCCCTGCTGTTTTCGGTGCTGGTGAGAGACCTTCCCGAAGAGATACGGAGTCGGCACTCGCAGGTAGACGTCCTTATGTATGCAGACGACTTGGTGCTATATTCTCGCAGTCGATTCCATTTGCAACAATCCCTTGCGACCTTGCATTACGTTCATCGAAACCAGTTGGAAATAAATTTAGATAAAACAAAGGCAATGAAGTTTAGACGTGGAGGGAAACGGTTAGGTTCAAAATCTATAGAATTTGTCTCGAACTTCTCATACCTAGGGGTTATGTTCTCGTCTCGAGGTACGAACTTCTCGAGGCACATTGATGAACGAATTCGGAAAGGACTACAGTCCTTTCATAGTATCCGAGACCCTCATAAACTATCAATGGACGTTGCCGTTCATCTCTTTAACCTGAAGATTGCGCTTACTGCTTCTTACGGTATACAGATGATATGGCCGCATCTGACGAAGTTAAACTTTAAGGCGCTTGACCAAATCAAGGCCGCTTTACTAAAAAAGGCGCTAAGAGTCCACCGCACTAGTCTCAACAGATTAGTCTGTTTACTGGCGTCGACTCCGCTATTTGTTGAGAATTTACAAAAAATGCACGTGTTACCGAAAACGGCAGCTTTCAACGAGTACATGTCTGAATGGGAGAATAAGATGGCAGACATTGACCCGCTCTTTTATGAAACCCAGGCAATGACGTGTACTTCATGGAAGCGCTGCAACTATGAGAATAGACACCTAATTGCACGATTTGCTGTACATGGCTTCCACATGAAGATCTGTATTCGAGAGAAGTTCCATGAAATTTCCTCGTTATGCTTGTGCAAACTTTGCGGGAGACAGTGTGACTTATATCACCTTCAACGACGCGATAGAACAGTTCCGTTGACTCGACTTTTAGAACCGTGATGAATATATGTATATGTGAATGTGTGCTTTCTCTGTACGCGCAATATTGTAAACCAACCATCGGTTAATAAAGCTATTATGTTATGTTATAAATCAAATAAAAAGTTCTACCGCGAGTTTATGAAGATGGGACAAGTGCATAGCAGCACATATATATATATATATATATATATATATATATGTATCCACGTGCAGTACCTCGCATTATATATATATATATCCACGTGCAGTACCTCGCATTATATATATATATATATATATATATTTCTTAGCATACTAAACAGTGTTTCGTGTGTATTCTTAGGTGACAACGAACTAGGAGTGCGGAAAGGCGATGGCATGTTACTTTCAATGGGATTCAGTTCGGCACGAGCCTGCTGGTTAACGAATAACAAGGTTAGTCTATTCACGTAATGTTTTTTTTTTATTGGAACATATATTCGTGCAATGATGATGGCTCGGGTTACCGAGCACCCGAAGTTGGAGTGAAAAATCGTTTCGCGCGAGTCGATAACTCGCTCGTTATCATTGCCCCGTTGCATAAGCGGAGGCATCCGCGTACTGTTGTGTACACAGACGACTTTATGCCCGAGGAAGTAGTGGCACGTGCAATGCTAGATATATTTGCAAATATGGCTACTACAAATGTTCTAAATCAGCATATTAACGAAGTAGGCTTGGTCAAATGTTCGCCAGCGTGGAACGCCAACCCATACATAGCTATGTATTTGGGAGTAACTTGGAATCATTTTTTAGCGTGACTCCCCGCGTTGCGCGCGAATTATGCATGCTGCGGGCATCTTCCTTGCAAATTGAAAATTGGTCAGGCGTGCAAACTCCCTATATTAACAGTCCTTAGGGCCGTGAGCCATGGGGGAAAAGCATACGATACAGAATATACGGCAACGAAGTCATATTGTCAAATTGCCGTGGTTCACTCGAGGACTGTCCAAACTAATAAGATTACGGACAGGTGACTGTCCACCTGTTCCGGACCGACGGACGACGAGAGTTGTGTGCTGTTCCTCACTGCGCTGTTACCACAAAACTATACATACATTAAATGATGTATGCATATAGATGTTGCTACTAACTTGCGGCGACCTTACCATCAACATGTTTGGTCTCTTTTTGGGTCCAGACGCCGCTGCATGCGCCCAACCAGGATTCGTTGTTCGTCGTAACGACGTCAGGGACTCTGCTCGAGTACGCGTCCGAGCTGCGTCCGCAGATGCTGGACGTCGGCGGCGGCGGAGGAGGACGGGCCAGCGATCAGGAGACCGGCATCGATGTGGCCGCGCACGTTGTCGCTCAGTGGCAGCTGCTCGTCCCGAACGCCATCGCGGGCGCGACCTGTAACAGCGGGCCGAATGCGGTTGTGGGCGGTGCCGGTTGCCCGCGACATGTGGGCGGTGGCGCTAACAGCAGTCAGATGAGTGGCCACCTGAAGCGCGGTTGTTACAGTCGCTTAGCTGAGGACAACGACGGCAGTGGCACCACGCAGCTCAACGATCATAGCGGTTGCTGGATGAGCCAGGTCGAAATCGTGACCTACGCACCGCCACACCGCCGGTAAGTGTTCGCATATATATATTTATACATATGCATATATATATATATATATATGCATATATATATGCATAGATATATACAGGGTCATTCGTATCAAAATGTACTTCTTTCGAGGTTTGATAGAACTCGGCAAGAAAATATTTTTTCCCTACGGAGGGAAGACGCGGAAACGTCTTGTTTAGGAGAGAGAGTGAAGTTTATAAATTTAGTTATTCTGCCTTTTTTTCTCCTACATAGTTGTGCGAAGTCTAAGTTTGCGAGAGAACCAGTCAACGCATGAAGGAACCAATCATATCGGCATGTTCGGAGGAAAATTCTGCACACGGAAGACACTAGCTTGCGTAGCGAAAAGCGAATAACCAAATTAGGAAAAGTCATAAAAAGTCGATATGTTACGTTACCGCTTTTTCGAAAAAATCGTTAAAAAAATCCATTACGATCAAAAATGTACGTCCAAAGGACCACTCTCACGCAATAGCAAATTTAATGCCTACCGTTTTCGTACCAAGGTGATGGTGCTGCGTTACGTAGTTGTCAAGTAGCTAAGCTTTGTCGACAGTCATAGTTGTTATGTTTTACGTGCAAGTTTTCACGTTCAGAACCGTAAAATTTTGCTAAGACGTTTCCGCTCCTCTTTCCACTAGGAAAAATTATTCTCTTGCCGAGTTCTACCAAACCTCAAAATGTGTACCTAACTTTCTCATACACCCTATGCAAGTATGCATGCCTTCGCTTTCGATATGGCTATCGAAAAAGCTTAGTTACTTGACAACTACGTAACGCTGCACCATCACTTTGGTACGAAACTGGTGGGCATTAAATTTGCTATTGCGTGAGACTGGTCTTTTAGACATACACTTTTGGTCGCAATGGATTTTGATACGATTTTTCACGAAAAAGCGTTAACGTAAGACATGACAACATATCGGCGTTTTATGACGTTCCTCAATCTGACAATTCGCTTTTCGCTACGCAAGCTAGTGTGAATTTTCCTCCAAACACGCCGGTATAATCGGTTGCTTCATGCATTGACTGGTTCTCCCGCAAACATAGATTTTGTACAACTATGTAGAAGAAAATAAGACAGAATAACAACTTTAATAAATTTCATTCTAACTCCTACACAAAACGTTTCCGCGTCCTCCCTCCATCGGGAAATTTATTTTCTTGCCGAGTTCTATTAAACCTCGAAAGAAGTACATTTTGATACGACTGTATATATATGCATAAATATATATATATATATATATATATATATATATATATATATATATATATATATTACAATTATGTTTATTTCACTCAAAGTGAGTATAATATACATTTCAAAAATGTTTCTTCATGAAGCTCTATCTTCTTCACGCTTCCGACGAGAGAAGTAGTGCAACGAGATGACGAACGGTCCAGCGCTGTGCATTCCACTGCATGGTACTTGGCACACCTCTGCAGGCAGAACCGGCAGGTGCACAACTCGTACTCCTCGTGGAAGGTTGCGTTTGAACATACCAGGTAGTGATAACCATGCACTATGTACCTGGTGTATACGTGGCGATTGTCACATGCAGGACCAGACCAAAGGTGCAAGGCATTGAAAACGTCCAAACCACCGACCTCCCGTCTGGCCTGTTCGACTTTAGCTTCCCACTCCGAAATAAAACATTCGTAAGGTACTGTACGCGGCATCTTCAGCCTTAGTCGGATTGTTTCAGCAGCCGGTGGGCAGCCTGACATGACTACACAAAGCGGCTCCTCGCTCGGATAGGCAAGCAGAGCACTCGCTTCATATATAATGAAAAACACCTTTCAAGCTGGTTAAAATTCTCCAGCGTGAAGTGGTTCCACATCCTGTCAAGACCGTACATCAGCCCCGGAACAATCTTAAGCATGAAGAGCCTCACTGCTGAGAGAACGGACAGTCTTCGGACATTGCCTACTTCCCCGTAAAGAGAGACAAATGCCTTCCGTACTGTTTCGTTTACATGCGCTGTGAACGTCGTTCCCGTATAATGAACCCGAAGGCCAAGATACTGGAAAGAGTTAACAGACTCCAATGGTTGGCCGCAGCAACGTATAACGTCTCTGGCAGCCAATCGACGTCAACGCCTGAATTTCATGGCTTTGGTCTTCCTGGTGTTTATCTCAAGTCCCTTCGAGACAAGGAACGCCTCTATCATAGAGGTAATGCGCTTGATGGCTCCTAAATCGCGATGAGCGACCACGATATCATCTGCATACATTACCACTACGGCTTTTTGGTACTCCTGTCGGACGTAACCGACGAGGTCAGCAAGGAGAAGTGTAAACGAGACGCAGCTTAGCGAGTCTCGTTCCGGAGTTCCCACATTTTGCTTAATCTCTAATACACCCTTCTCACCGTCTACCAACAAGGTGTCCTACTCAAAGAAACTTGGTATATTACACTCAGGAGAGAGAGCCACCCACTCCTTCTCGTTGGAATGCTTCAACCGGCAGATGGCGAGGGGCTTTGTCAAAGGCCTTGACGCAGTCAATAAAGACTGCATACAGATGACCTTTGGGTTGTGCCACAGCTCGCTCGATTTCTGACTGGAGAACATGGATTGCATCACGGGTGCCTCGGCCTCTCCTAAAACCGAATTGCTCCGGTGGAAGTGCCATATATATATATATATATATATATATATATATATATATATATATATATATATATATATATATAGGCTCTCCCCAAAAGATGTAAAGCAAGTCTTGGGAATTGTAGAGCTCGTCAAAGTAAATATGTTTTGCAATGGTGCATGGTCTCTGAGAAGTCTTGTTTCGGAGTGACGGTGATATTACTAAAATCCGTTACTCTCGAGATAACCTCTCCTCCTATAATAAGCACATCGTCGTGTTTGTGAGAAAATTCTGCTTCTTCCGAGGAACATATAACGCTGGCCAGAAGATGCGGCATGGTCACTTAAAAGAGAATTCGCAAAAAAAGGAAGTTCTTCTCCATCAGATAATTTACTCTAGATCATTTAGGCATGCACTTAATTTCGATGTGTCCGCCGAAAAACCTTAAAAGCCTAAACGGCTCGCGTTGCCATAGATTTGGTACCAAAATTATCGTCATGACTGTGATGAGAGAGATATTAGACGTGAAAATTAATAGAAGAACTTCTTTTTTTGCGAATTCTCTTCTAAACGACAATTTAGCATATTCTAACAGGAGTTGTTTGTTCTTCAGAAGCAGAATCTTCTCACGAACACGACGAGGCATTGTATAAGAGTTAGCTTCTGTATAGGAGGACTGGTTGCCTCGCAATTGCAAAATGTCTGCTACTATGTCGGGCAATAACGCCAGTGTGACGGATTTTATAAATATTATAGATAGTAATACTTCGAAATACTCAATACTCCGAAATAAGACTTTTCAGAGACTATGTTCGGTAGGAAAAATATTTACTTTCATGAGTTCTACAACTTCCTACGTGGGAAAGCTCGTTGCTTTAAATCTTTCGGGGAGTATATATATATATATATATATAATAGAGTTATCACTGTTTGTTTGAGTCGATTTGGACCGTGCTTTTACTGATATATTGCACCAGCCTTTAGCGTAAGAATCAGGTACGTCAGAATGACGCATTCAGAGCTGTGCTTGCCATTTAATGGCCCAGCTCATTTTCTGGAGTTCAATTAACATGAGTATTCAGACTTAAAGCCGCTACGGCTTTTCATTGTGATCTACTTAAAGTGGTCTACACTAGGGGACGCTTCAACTAGGCGAAATGCTAGACTGGTTCTTTGATATGCCTCAAGGCTTGCGTCTCAAGGGCAAGGGCAGTGGTTGACTCATTGTCCATCGCCATGTAACGGCCTATCTACGACAAGGTCCGCTGATTGTTTACTCTTTCATAGACATTTCCTATATTGCTCACACATATGCCTTGTCATCTGGTCGTACAGTATCTCGATGACTCGATAAAGTCCTGTTTTGGAAGCGTATTTAACAGGCACGTAACGCCCTGTCTTCGAAACCACCTTTGAATTTGGGTTTCTATTTTGGGAATAAAATTAGTTAAAGCTGTTGAATCACGAGAGTAAAGCTCGTGATCCACAACGGTTAAATGCTTGTCGCAGAATGGCCTACGTCGTTATTTACTCGTTCGTTACTCCGCATTCTAATCCCTGACGAGGATAATTAACACAACTTCGTTTAATCGCGCACGGCACAAACTCTACCCATCAAAGTTTTTGTCACTGGGTGTTGGATGGCGTCTCTGAGGGTTGAAAAATAAAAATTGTTATAAAGCCTAAAGAAAACGTTGTGTATATATCGATAGAGATAGACAGAGGTAGAGAGAGAGAGAGCAACCCATGTTATGCCTACCTTATTATCAAATAATTCGTCGTTCCACTGCATAAACATATATGATTGGTGTTTTTTAGGTTATGGATGGGGCCTCAATTCTCGTTTCGACCAAGCCACCAGCAAGGAGGTTGTGTCACTCTTCACGACAACTCTATGGACGGGGGACTTGTTGAGGTTAGTAAGTTTAAAAATATTTACAGTTCAGTGAGGCGAACTAATCTTTTACTTCGAGACAATCGGCTGCTGGCTTTCTTTTGGATTTTTAAGCGATGAAATGATTGTTTTCCGGCATTCTTACCCAAGTTATTTATCACTATGACCCGAGTTCCTGTGTTCCTATCCCGAATTGCCCGAGATTTGATGATTGTATCATATTTCCACCCACTGTTGGTTCAAAATAGTCAGATTTATGATCACACATGTTGTGTAGAGAAGTAATGTCGCACATGTTGTGTTAGTTCAAAATAATGTTGCCATTATACATTTGATTGGCTGTTTTACCGCGCGTCATGCAGGTGGAGTCATCGCATGAGCTAATCGCGGAACATATCGCGGACGCAATGTGTGAACCCGACTTGTCAACCCGCGGCCAAGGCGTTACAATGGAGGCGGGAGTTCCTGGCGTGCATTCGTCGGCCGATTCACTCTACCACTCGCCCAGTCAGAGCTCAGAGCATCTGCTCATCTTCGATGGCGACCTGGAATCGCTATGACAGCCTTAGCAGGCACGCGTCATAGCAGTCCTAGTAATAATTGTAGTAGCAAGGTACTAAACAATGAGTACAGTAAGCAGCTCCACTGCTTACCCAGGAGTATAGTTACCACGTACTCTGCGGCGGCAAATAAACAAAACAAACCTAACAAGACAAATTTGCTGCTCAACTTATAGACAAACAAACATGTTCTTGATTCACTTCACGCGCCTTTTAGCCTGTTCCCCACCGTAGGACGGGTCGTTCTGTCTCGCAAAGACATGTACAATATTAAAATAGTAGCTGAATTGCTAATAGTATTAACGAGCATTAATAGGAAAACGAGGAAGAAAACCTCCAATAAACATCACAACAGAAAGAAAAACAATGTCAGACGAAAATTTCCACAACTCTTAGCGACATCACGATGGCAGGATGAACCCAACGAGCAGAATTTACATACATAGCAGCAGCATAACAAAGCCAACCGTAGGCACATGCAATGGTTAATTAACGATACACTGCTAGCAACATATTATCACTAGTGCGGGCTGTACGAAGGCAACCACAATACAGTTACCATCGCAGACAGAAACGACAGTATTATCGGAACCACTACCCACAAAAAATATATTATTTGCGCGCTACCGAGCTGTTAGTATCGGACACACAGCAAATAATGCACCGCGGCCAGCCATAAGAATGACGAACAAAGACAGACAATAGCAGAATGAATGAAAGCTTCGCAAATCTGTCATAGTAATCGTAACTGCTTAGCTAGTAATCTAACTATTACGATGGGGTAGGCGATAGGAGGGGGAACAGCATTCAACATCAACATTTATAGGCAACCATAGAGTATTAGATAAACAATACCAAGAACGAGAGTCGACACCGAGACTTTTTCACCACCGACAACTACATTAACATCAACAACAACAACACCAACAACAAGAACACTTAAATCTAAACAGACTGACACTGACCATTGCTGCCGAGCGAGATCAATGTGATGGATAAGCCGGTAGAATCCGGTGTTCTGTGAGACCGCTCCCTGTCATTACAGGAAGTAGTTTACCGCGGATAAGGCCTGGCTTAGCGACCCTGTCTTGCGATAGCTGAGCCCTGGAGTCGCCTGAATGAATGGGGCTTTATTATGCCAGGAGCCAGGCCGACCGCTATTCATACGTCATGTGATAAGTATCAACCACGTCATATAGTGATTAGAACTATTATTATTATTATTATTCTTATTATTACTAACTACTTTTCGATTAGTGTAGCAGTGTTGCAACTATTGCTGATGCTATCACTACCACAGTACGCAACTCACTATTTGGCTAACTGTTCTCGCTATAGAGAAGTACTAGCAGCCTATATATATATATATATATATAGTTTCTTTGACAATAATTTCTACTAAAGTGTGTATGATAATGATCATGTTGAGGATTTATTGTCTCCCCTCAATCGTTACTTTACTATAAGAACAGAATATATCGATATGCGTATATGTTAAGGACATTGCTATGGTACGTATGGGTCGAGATGACAAGACCACTGAATGAAAAATTGCATATGCCTTTACAATTTATTTTACTGAGGCAGCCGCCAAAAATACTCGATTGGGATACAGCAATGAGACACTTATTTTATACGGTTAAATGTGCGTTGTCAGAAGCAGTGATGACAGCAAGAAAGTACATGAGCTTGTGAATATTACGAGGGGACAAAAGAAACAAATTGCATATTTACCTGATATATTACAGTTGGGTGAGATGGAGTTATATTCTTCTTTGTATAGCAGTCACTGTGTCCTGTAAGGGCAAGCATACCCTACGGAAAGAGTCGAAGAAGAGGGAAGAAAAGTGGCAAGATTTCCGAACACTGATTATTTGCTGATATGCCAAGGTTTCGATTTTTTTAAATGTCCTAAAAAATGCGGAATGCCCTCCAGTTAAATCAGACAGGATGAACGAAGAATGTTGATCAAGCGTTTTGTTAAGCGCATGTTTTAGGCTTGCCTCCGTTGCCAGCCCGTGTGTGGGGTGGGCTACTGTCTTTGATTCGAGAAAATTTTTTAGGAGTTATGACGTATGGCCTATGTCACGAGCGAACGAACCAACCAAAGTGTTATATAGTTGCACATGTCATTGTTACATATATATATATATATATATATATATATATATATTATATATATATATATATATATAAATATATATATATATATATATACATTATACGCTCTCCAGAGCAATTTGAACCTCATTGCGTCTTTTCTCAATCAACTTGTTAAACACGCGAGTATCGACTGTTAGGACGGTTTTTGGTTAGCTTTGTTTCAGTTTTCGGTGTACTTAGTTCGGCAAGATTTACCAGTTTATATATATATATATATATATATATATGCACACGGACTTATGGGTTTAGGGCTCCAATATGAGTATTCATTAGATTCATGAACTGGAATTTTTAAAGGTTTAAATGCTCGCCGAGAGGAGGGTAAATTGTATATGAAGTTGAAAAGGTTGAACTGCATTATTTCCATTGAATGCCGACGATGACGAAAGTAAAAAAAACTATTCTAAGTTCTGCGTCCTCTGCAGAGACCATCGTTGCGAACGAATCGTCATGTGGTTCTCTGTGTTTGTCCTCTAAATTTTTCATTGTTGTGGTCGTTATTGCTGCAATTGCGTCACTTGTTGACAAATCCATGACGTTAATGTATGGCGAATCATTTATTTGTAGTACTGGAAGGCACGCCTGCTAAACTGCTAACTGGCAGAAATGCGCGTCGATTAGTAAGTTGCGTTCGGCAAAAGATGAATTATATACATATACAATATTCTTCGAATGCAATGGTCCCATCCAATTTTTTTTTATTGTCACAATTTCCTGTCATCGTCTTACGTGTGGTCAATTTGCTCTATATATATATTGTATCAACGTGCAGATTTCTTCACTTCTCGTGCGATTCTTGGGCTCGCAATCTGTTACACTATTTGTACGACACTTCACGCAATTTAGCCAGTGCTATTGGTAGCGACCTTAACGGAACTTCGTATCATATAGAAGGTCCGCTTTCCTTTTGACCGCGTGCTGAGGTAGATTGGCCGGAGATCGATTGGTACGCAAAGGCGTGGGCGTAGTATCTTCTTTGTATCTTATTATCTTATCCGCCTACGCTAAGCATGGTCGCTTCGGTCGTAGTTTTACCCAAGTTTAATACAGAATTTGACGCGAATATTGAAACTGAGAAATGATGCATTGCGTTTTGTTGGCGCTTCATAACTGCTGCGCTACGTGTCACTTAGTCATGTACATTTATAGAAAACGACACGCAAATACTACGAATGTAGCAGAAAAAAGTTGAAACAGTTAAAATGCCAATAAAAATGTAACTATTTCCTGATGTAGGGCAAATATAATAAAGAAGCGAAAACGATGGCTACAATCGGCAGAACTTTACAATAAACAAAAAACAACAAGAATTTGATTGTTTTCATTTGAAAATTGCTTTTGATGCTTACTTTATCATACTTGAACACGAAATATTGCATGTAAACAGTATACGAGTATAGAAGTGTTTAAACATCAGACCGAGGTTTAATTCATTTTGTACAAACAAATAGAGCACTGTTCTTCAGATAGCTTTTAATGTGAACATTCAGCGCATGCGCGAAACTGTCTG